>JAOBSW010000559.1:0-99756 GCA_026214975.1 Gentiana macrophylla
GAGGATGTTGCCGCATAAACTTTGTCCAACCAGCGGCAGGACAATCCTAGCCCAAAGCAGGATCCCAGAACGGCACCACTGTTTCATGCCTGGCTGAAATGCATCGGCCGACAACAGACGGTTTTTACTCTTTCATGGCCTCTTTCTCTGGGGATCATCTCGCTCCTGGTCTTTTGTGAAGAGGGACATCCCGCTTGCTACCGCCATCTCCCGGCATGAGCTCGATTCTCCACAAAGAAATTTCTCTTTTCTTATCACCCGCGGTGGCTTGGCCGTGAGTAAGTCCGCTTATGTGGTTTTATTGCTATGGCCGCGTTTTCTACTAATGGCGGCCGGAATGACTTCACAACCTTGTTCCAAGAGGGTTCTCTCTGGGACGCCTCAGAATTGACCACGGGGAGGGATGTTTTGATCCCTTCACCAAGAAATCCTCTTCACCTCGCCGTGCTCTTTTCTTTGATAAATTGGTCATGCGTTGGAGCTAATTTGTCCATGGTATCTCATGGGAACAAAGTTTATTAAATGATCACAAAACAACAAGTGGAACAAGTTATGAAATGAAACAAGTAAAAAGCCTACCGGTGCTCAGCATGTTAGGTAACCGCCGCAAATTCCGTGACCGAGAGGGCATAAACCCGTGGTGACACTCGCCGCACTCAACTGGGTGAGTCGGCAATGAATCAACTACAACCAAAGGTTCGCCAACACCGCTCCGTAAAGTCCGCTTGTCTAAGGTGTGGTTGGCCGACGCTCAATAACAACCTCCGCTTAAATGCATGAGCCTGGTTCTTTCTTCCGGTGTAGCTCTAGGTCGCCTTTCAGCTCCGCAATGAACTCGTCATCATCGGTTTGGGTCTTTATTGCGCTAAGTGGTCGGGCCTTGACCGAAGTTCACAGGAAGCTTCTCAAACACCACCCCACTCGGACTCTACTTCATACATCTCTTGTCCCAACCGCTACTTTATCGGGAAGGTCCCATAGTAAACGGGCCGCCGTGGGCTTGATCTACTCATGGTTGAATTTGACCACCGCAACCTTCGTGGAAAAACCATAAAAATACTGAGCACCGCCATGGATGGTTCACGCCCCGCTTAGCCTACTAATTATAATAAAGGATATAACCACGCCGGACTACCCCCAAACTAAGATCGCAGGCATCACCCTCAAATCCTCCATGAACTTGACAAAAATGGATCAAAGGGAGGTCTCGAGTCCGTCGCAAAGTGGTCATAGTGCAACCACGATAGTCTTGTTGCTCCCGACCACAAACCATCTAAACATTGGTCGCGCCCATGCCGACAAAACGATAATCCGCAGAAACATCATACGCCTCAACGCCAGAGTATAGTCTTCCCTATCTTTGAACTCCTTCCATCGGGATATAAGAGCACTATCTCGCCCGCTTTGCTCGCGAGCTCATTCTCTCGACCGCAAAGCAGACCTTTTCCTGGTGCCCTTTCTCATGGGCTCGTCAACAGCCGATCTTCTTCTTGACACCACTACCTTTGAGATTTCTTGGTTTCTCCGATGGATCAACGGCTTCCACGGCTTCCCTTGAGCTTGCCGCCACGCTTACGCGGCTCCAGATTCGTGAGCTTTTTCCATTCTCGCTTAGTAACCCGCCAGCGCCATCTGGTCGCCATCTTCGACTCGACCTCAGCTACGCCACCAACAAATGGGTACATCCGGGTCGATTCTATGTTAATGGGTCCAGGGTTTGGAATTTCTTCCATCTCCTCATCGCCGCTAGAGCTAGCATCCTCCATGCTCACTCTCCTTCCGACCCATAACCCGCAGCGGCCCTAGCCTCTTCGTCTGATTGGGTGTGATCTGATGACATTCTGGAAAAGAAAAAGGGCAAGGTGGATTAGATTATCACCCGGACATGGAAATCGGGCCGAGGTGAAAGCAATCACACCCCGACACCTCGCCTTCCATCTTCCTTAAACAAACAAACCCTTGAAAACTCCCAAATCCCCTTAAAAACCCTAAATTCAAACTGCATAAGCTTCAAACAACGCCAGATTCGAAATTCCAATCGAACAAATTGCCAAAACCATCAATCAAACATTCATACATTTGGGGGTATATTTCGGGAAAAAGAGACACAAAATCGCGAAGCAACAGATTGGGCCTCATGATGTTCATCAAAAGCAAATGAAGCAAAATCACAGAGGCATGATCAAGGCATTGTAGTCTTCCAACAAGAAATAGATGACATCAAGGCAAAATCGGATAAAAGAGCAAAGGAATGTGCAATTTCATACCGATTGATAATTGGAAGGATAAAATGCCGAGCTTTGATCGAATAAACACTCGCCGGTACTCGCTACTAATCGCCGGAGCTTTCTTGCGTTATCGCCGGAGGAATTTATCGAGATGAAAAGAGAGAAAAGTGTAAGAGTTGGGGCAACTCCTCTATTTATAGAGGGAAAAAGAGGGGAAACGACGCTAGGATTCAAAATTCAAAAGTAATGATGGTGGGAACGGTTACCGATTTTTCCTCCGCCAATCGTGAGTGCGGACGGTTCAGTTCCAACCGCTGTGTCGAGCACGCGGATCGATGTGACGCTTTCATGTACCGGGATACATCCGCTTATATTTTTCAACCGCTCAAACCTCTCTCGACGCCATCAACTTGTCCACGTAATAAAGCCGCTCTCGCACATCATTATCTCCCAACATTACTCAAGCGCTAACATCACTGTTGTCGCTGTGGGCTTATTCTGACAAAACACCACTGATGGAGTATTATCACCTGACTAAGCCCGACAGAGCGTTGTCGGCAATTAAGCCTGTCCGCTACAAATGCGCAGCATATAATCGGTAATTCGCTACGCGATACTAACACTGATTCAAGCCTGTTCGCTGCAATGCACAGCATATAACTAGTGGTTTTCACCAACACTGGTCCAAGCCCGATAGAACAGTATCGGCGATCAAGCCTGTTCGCTGCAATGCACAGCATATAACTAGTGGTTTTCACCAACATCGTCCAAGCCCGATAGAATAAAGTATCGGTGTTAAGGGAAAAATTCATAGTTATTTTTATAACTTTTTACCCCACTTCTGAAATCATTTTGAGCATTATTATATCATTTCGAGTCATAAATTCCTTAGATTTATCTAAGTATGTTAGTAGTAATAATTATGTAAAATATCGATTTTTATAAGTTTTGTACCGGTTTAGTAACCGGAGAGTCGTGGTCGGATTTATGCTTGGTATTTTGTGCTTTATTGCAGAATTATAGGTTGACCAAGATTCCGAGTAACGATATATTTTGAGGTCTAAAAGATGGATTTTGAGGGAAAGAAGAAGATGCCACAAGTTTATGAGTTCAACGGATCAAATTTTCCCACGCGCTTCTACAGAACTCCTGTTTTCGATGGAAATTTGACCCGGTTTAGAGGCATTTTCTGGAGAAGAGTTCTTGATGAAAGTTGTATATACTAAAATGAGATTTCCAACGATTTTGAATCACGTCAATCGGAGGTCTACAACCTGGTTATGAATTTTTTAATCGAATCGCTTAATTACGGACGAACCGGAGATAATTTTAGCTCACATGGTTGTATGTTACTCCATGTGAAGACTAATGATGGCAATGATTCCTCCCAACAAACTCCACATGCTAATACATGACTCACCACCTTCACATGTTAAAGTCATCATCACCTTCACATGCTTTTGGTGATTCACCACTTCTCCCCAAATACACCTCCTCATATATCTCTCCTATATAAACTCCTCCATCTCCATTGATCTTCCTTGCCCCTTCTTTTGGCCAACTTTTACGCCTCTCCTTCCTCCCATCCTTCTTCTTATTTTATTATGTTTTTGGGCCTAGATATATATATATATATATATATATATATATATATATATATATATATATATATATATATATATATATATATATAATGTCGATATAACGTCATGTAATGTAATAACATTTATTATTATCGTTTATATATATATATATATATATATATATATATATATGTATCTATTTATGTATTTTTATATATATAATATAATATATATATGTTGTTATATAATATCGTTATTTCTTTTTTCGTTTTTTTTTTTTCTTTATTGTCTTTTATATATCTATATATATATCATTATATATATATATATATATCTATATACTTATATACTTATATATGTATATATGTATCTATATATGTATTTATATTTCGTTGTTATTTTATTGTCATGAGTGGTTAAGGCGCCTGTGCTAGGGACCACCTTGTGAAGCCACCCTCATCGATTAAATAAGGATTTATGCATTTATTCGTAAGATTTCTTGTTCTTCCTTCATGTTTAGACTTGTTTAAAGTGTAATGTAGTGTTGCATGTCGCTCGAATTTAGAAACACGAAAGTTGATAAATTGGCTGACATCGTGGAATGAGAATGATGATATTTTCCAACATATGAAAGTTGAGGGAGAATGTTGTTAGATTAGGATTTTATATCCAAATCTTTGTTTCAGTAAAATCTTTAGTTGTACCCGTGGTAAACTAATCAACGGGCGCTAAATCCAAAGATAAAGTACCGCCTCTTTAGCAGATTATTAATCCAAGACTTACAAATGAATGTGTCTTTCTTGTTAATTTCGTGGATGGTGGAACAATGGTGCGCTCTTAGTTGTTTTAATTATTATTTTTGTCTTTGTTCACTTTGGTATTTACAAACCACTTATCTCTTGGGTTCGACTCTGCACTTCTAGTAGCTATCCTAACAATTGATCCGGCACTACTGGTTAGAGAGTTAGTTTACCCACGGTTGTTTTCGAGTATTTTATAAATTTAAATTTTGAAGGGTAGATTTTTCGCTCAACAGCTTAGTTGACGTGTTTTCTCTCAACAGACTTTGGCGCCGCTGTGCCGGGATAAGTGTGCTATTTGTAATATCTTCGTGTGTGTTTTCTGCTTTTTTGTTTTCATTTTCGTAAAAAAATAATAAAAAAATCTCATTCGTAATTACCGAGAGAGAAAAAATATTATTATTGTTTTCTTTGTTGTTTTCTCGAGATCTTGCAGTTTGAACTAAAATGGATGGATTTTTCAATCAATATTACTCACCCGAACAACAATACCTCTTTACCAAACTCAGCACACCGAGCAATATTATCAACAACAAAGATATGCCCCGAGCCTCAGATCAACAAAGAGAGTAACAGGATTCTTGGTCCTATAATTGTCTTAGTGCATACCAGACGTAATTATGGTTATTCAAGTTATGAACCACAATATTATGAGGGTTGTCCAAACTCGTACTTATCAAGATTACGGTGTTCATACTCAACGCATTGATAGCTTCACCCATATTCAACCACTTGATCAATGTCCGAATGGCAAGAAGCTCTACTACTCACCGATGAATCGAAGTCAAGATGATCAGTTGTTCCCGTACACAAGAAAGTTTTACCAACAAATAAATGGAACAACTAGATCGATTGATCAAATCTTGCAAAACATGCAAGAGTTCAATATAAGTGTCAGATCCGCCATAAAAATCTTCAAGAGAGGGTGGTGCAAATGATTGAAATAATGGGGTTCGAGCAGAAAACGAAAGGTGTGCAATAGAGGTGGTTAAGGATGAGGAGGTACTCATTGAAGAAGTTCAGATGAGAATGAGGTTGATGATTCAATTTCCTATAAGACAGAGTTAGTGAAGCACGATCCATTGACACTTGTTTAGCTATTGAGGACGCATTTCACTAATGAGTATGATAAACAAGTGTTCATGGGTAGTTGGGATGAGGAAGAATTCAATAAACTATCTCGCAACTTGACTAATGAGGAGTGGATAGAATTTTAGAAGAGATTGACAAGGAAAGTTCGATTACCACAAGGTGGTAGGAAAGATAATGAGGAAGAGGCATGGTGATATGCCTGATTTGCAAAGGAGATGGTACTCTGTCTCACGGGAGGCCATGATGCTCTGTGAGCCCTTATAATAAGCTTGGAAATCTAGAGCCACCGGGGGAGTTGTTTGTGTACTCCCCGATGAATGAACTTTATGGAATGTCAAAGAAGATGGTTCGACAGCTTGATAAAAGAAGACTCTATGGCTGGGAGGAGTTGGCATCGAGGACTAAAAGAGGTACGTTTCTAGACAATTTAATTTCTGTGGTTCTCGCATTGTTAATTTTTCTTAAGCTATTGATCTTCTTGAGTTCGGATTTTGGTTGATGATTTGTAATTAGTCGAGCCAACGATTTAAAACAAAAGCGCTTGGGGAGGCAACCCTACTTTAATAAAATCGTGGTGAAATAATAATAATAATAATAATTTGATAAGACTAGTTTTAATGAAATGTAGAATCAGATGGAAGATTAACACTAAGCACAACTAAGTCTCATGATGAATGTTTGAATATCATTTAAAGGGAACGATTAGGTGGTTATCCGAAAATCCCGAGGTATAACAAAGATAAAATTCAAATGCTTCATTTCTTGACTTAGGTTGTTAAACCTCGAGGATCTCGGGTATAAAAGACTCAATACTTTTTCGCATATTTCATTTTATAGTCTGTTTCCAATATGAATTTATGCCTTGATCATGATATATATGTACGCTTGATGCTTTCTATTTGCCTATCGAATTTTTCGACGTGATGACAGGCCATTTTCTTATTATTCCCATATTCCTATTCGATGTTTTGGCACGAGGACCATGTCCCGTGTTTGCTTTGTTTTGGTTGTTTTTATATAGGAATTCGGTCGTGCTTTTCATAGTCATACATGGATTCGTAGCACCTTTCTCGCCGGGTTTATAAGCTAAGTCTTCTCTCTATCTCATTCACATACTTGGGACATCGCAGTTCGTAAGTGGGGGTAGAGTCGGGATTGGTCTAGAAAAGGCATGAAGTGTTTCATTTTGAATCGTAAAATCCTTTAGTTTTCGATTTTTTCGAACATTAATGCGTTGATTAAAATAAATCAGATAAGGTATATATTTCATGGATTTGAAGATGTAATGATCAATTTGGATATGTATAACCAATGTGAACCGTAAGTGCATTGTAATTCCAAATATATTTGTGTAACATGAATTCCTTCACGTAAGCCTTTGATATTGAAGTTAAAATTTTAAATCAGATCCATTCAAAGATCCTAGTGATTTTTCTAGAGATAATAGCAAAGAACTTAGTACCTAACTTTTGAACGTGTATCGTGAATATCCGAAAGTTTGAATGTGATAGAAAGGATATAATGAAAGGAAGAATACCAAACTAAAATAAACTATATATATGTCGGTTGTAGCTACCAATGATTTGAGTGCAAAGAGGTGTTATCACTAAACGCCCTATATCACTACGAGGTTTAAAAGCTCCCGATTGCCTCGATGATAGTAGAGTCCAATGCAGGGGTTATCACGATACGCCCTATTGTTGGGAATGAAGGAATATGCTACAAATGTGAAAAAAATAGTTCATGAAAAAAAGAAGAAAAAAATAACAATAAGGAAATTTGGTTAAGCATGGTTGAAAACTTAGTTACCTTCTCGACTATCCCTAGTATAAATCTGAATGATATGCTTTAGGATTATCCTAATAAGTACACGGGAGGACTTTGTGTGGAATCATATCGCTTATACCTAGGAAAGTCATTAGACTGTCTGAATGGATATTTGTGCGTATTGCTTGAATTATTCAAGAGAGGATAGTGGAAATTGAAAATGCTTGTCACACACACACTGCTATACATTTATATTGAGGTTAACATGTGGTTATGATTTAAATGGGTGTATCATCCGCTGTCCCTTACATCTTATCTTTGCATGAATTTGTCCCTTATTCATTTTTATTTTATCGATTGTTTTGCTTCGATGACGATCAAAAGTTTAAGTGGGGGTTGTTGTTAAGTGGAAAATTCATAGTTATTTTTATAACTTTACCCCACTTCGATATCATTTTGAGCATTATTATATCATTTCGAGTCATAAATTCCTTAGATTTATCTAAGTATGTTAGTAGTAATAATTATGTAAAATATCGATTTTTATAAGTTTTGTACCGGCTTAGTAACCGGAGAGTCGTGGTCGGATTTATGCTTGGTATTTTGTGCTTTATTGCGTAATTATAGGTTGACCAAGATTCCGAGTAACGATATATTTTGAGGCCTAAAAGATGGATTTTGAGGGAAAGAAGAAGATGCCACAAGTTTATGAGTTCAACGGATCAAATTTTCCCACGCCGCTTCTACCAGAACTCTGTTTTCGATGGAAATTTGACCCAGTTTAGAGGAATTTTCTGGAGAAGAGTTCTTGACGAAAGTTGTAGATACTAAAATGAGATTTCCAACGATTTTGAATCACGCCAATCGGAGGTCTACAACTCAAGTTATGAATTTTTACCGAATCGCTGGAATTACTGATTGACGAACCGGAGATAATTTTAGCTCACATGGTTGCATGTTACTCCATGTGAAGACTAATGATGGCAATGATTCCTCCCCAACAAACTCCACATGCTAATACATGACTCACCACCTTCACATGCTAAAGTCATCATCACCTTCACATGCTTTTGGTGATTCACCACTTCTCCCCAAATACACCTCCTCATATATCTCTCCCTATATAAACTCCTCCATCTCCATTGATCTTCCTTGCCCCTTTCTTGGCCAACTTTGGCCGCCTCTCCTTCCTCCCATCCTTCTTCTTATTTTATTATGTTTCTGGGCCTAGATATATATATATATATATATATATATATATATATATATATATATATATATATATATATATATATATAATATATATATATGTCGTTATAATGTAATGTAATAACACGACTAGCTATCGTTTCATATATATATATGTATCTATTTATGTATTTTTATATATATAATATATATATGTTGTTATAATATCGTTTTATTTCTGTTTTTCGCTTTGTTTCTTTTCTTTATTGTCTTTATATATATATATATATACGCTTATATATATATATATATCTATATACTTATATACTTATATATGTATATATGTATCTATATATGTATTTATATTTCGTTGTTATTTTCATTGTCATGAGTGGTTAAGGCTCTGGTGCTAGGACCACCCTGTGAAGCCACCTCATCGATTAAATAAGGATTTATGCATTTATTCGTAAGATTTCTTGTTCTTCCTTCATGTTTAGACTTGTTTAAAGTGTAATGTAGTGTTGCATGTCGCTCGAATTTAGAAACACGAAAGTTGATAAATCTGCCGACACGTGGAAGGAGAATGATGATATTTTCCAACATATGAAAGTTGAGGGAGAATGTTGTTAGATTAGGATTTTATATCCAAATCTTTGTTTCAGTAAAAATCTTTAGTTGTACTTCGTGGTAATCTAATCAACGGGCGCTAAACCGAAAGATAAAGTACCGCCTCTTTAGCAGATTATTAATCCAAGACTTACAAATGAATGTGTCTTTCTTGTTAATTTTCGTGGGATGGTGGAACAATAGTGCGCCTTAGTTGTTTTAATTATTATTTTTGTCTTTGTTCACTTTGGTATTTACAAACCACTTATCTCTTGGGTTCGACTCGCACTCGTAGCTATCCTAACAATTGATCCGGTACTACCGGTTGTAGAGAGTTAGTTTACCCACGGTTGTTTTTTAGTCTTTATAAATTTAAATTTTGAAGGGTAGATTTTTCGCTTCAACAGCTTAGTTGACGTGTTTTTCTCCCAACAATCGCGATCAAGCCTGTTTTCACGAATGCACAAAGATATAACTAGTGGTTCTCACCAACACCGTTCAAGCCCGCTGTAACAAGATCGGCATACCGCCACGAGCGACCACAAGGAGCTTCACCAAAAGTTCTTCAGAGTTCTACTCTCCGCCTCAGTGGGCACGCCAGCACGTAGTAGGGGCCATTGATATACCGGGTCGTAACGGGCCCCTGTTTCATCCTTATTGGGCCTATACTTGGCCCATCAATATATGAAAATGGGCTTTACTTCTCCTCCTGGCCGCCACATGCCATCTCTTACCCGCTAGCTACAAGCCGACTCGCCCGCCAACCGTAAGCCGGATCTTGTCCGCCGCTTCAATGTCGGATCCATCTTCTCAATGTGATTTCTACCCATACATAGCAAAGGCACAAATGAGTCCGCCGCTCGCTATTCTTATCAATAATCGATGGTCGTTATCGCCGCGCCTATCGCCGTCCCGCCCATCGCCCTTATCAATCCAAATTGATGTACAAACCGCCAATCGTGATACCTGGCTAGGACACTTGTAATGCATAACGAGTTAACTTAGCTATGTACTCTCGCTTGTCTTGTCAATGAACAAAGAGACCGACTTACTTTTTAGCCTATAAATATGGGATCACATTGTAATAGAAAAAGACTAATCAATCTCTCAAGCTTCAAGCTATAATGTATTTTGTTGGGAGGATTTTGCATCATAAAAACAAAAGAAAATTTATAAACCTATACTTAACATGCAAACTAACTCCTAACCGACCAAATATCGGGTAGTTGATAGCATAGTAGGTGGTAAATGTGGTCGATCCACAGGAATTGGGATGTTGAATCCAATTTCACTAATCCTACCAATTGCTACTCAAAGAACGAATAAACAAAAGAAACGAAAAGAACAAAACATAAAAACAGTAAAAGAAACAAAAACAATCTAACCTAAAGACATGGGATCAAACATCCAATATACAAACCTATGTGATCTCAATCCTAGTTCAATTCATGATTTTAATTCGCTTTGTGGTTTCACCTTTCACGAGACATAAACCCCTAATTCCTTAGTGAATTTATTCTCAAACTACGGATTCCTAATTCCTTAGTAAATCCAATTTATCAATCTCTACTCTCTCGTAAGTTGAAACGATTTCCATACAACACTCGTGTAGATTCAGTTAACTCTCGATTTTAGAATCTAACAACCTAGATAATTAATCGATTAACTTGTCATCATTAACGATTAAAACCCTATCTTTCTATGGTGATCTAACGCTTATGCAACTTCCAGATTATAAACATCTATCGTGAACTAATTCCTCAATTTATTCAATGAGCCATACAAACCACATAGAAAATACAAAAAGAACCAAGATCATGAATAAAACTCGAATTAAATAAATCAAGAAGAACTCACATAGTCTCATACATTGAAGGATCCAAGAACGGAAACGAAAAGCATCTAAACTACTCCTCGATCTAATCCTCGGTTCACTCCGAGCATAAGGCTCGGTGACTGCCTTCAAACTCTCAAGATGCGGCTGCTCTCTTGTGTTTGATGTGTATGAAATTCGGAATGAATTAGGTTTGGGGTCGCTTGTGCTTTAAATAGAAAACTAAGGCGGTTGCTACAAGAACCTAAGTCGGTTTCAAAGAAAACGGCGGTGGACGCCCGTCTCAATATGTGGACGCCCGCCCACTTTCTCGAACGGGGTTGACACTCGCTCGACAGCCGCCTCAACTCTCTCAGATGTGAATTACGATTCGACGCACGCTCAAATGACCAAACGCCCGCCCATATTGGACGCCGATGGACGCCGTCCGCATTTGCCGACTTCGATTTCTTGATATTTCCATCTTTATCTTCATTGATTTATTTCCTTATCTCTTTATTCTTCCATATCTTTGATTGATCCTCTCTCATCTCAAATTAGCTCTTTAGATCATCTTTTCCATCATCAATGAGTATCTACACAAGGATCAAAACATACCAAAGTGTAATATATTTCCAAAATAATATAAAATCATAATTTAAGCACATAAATCGTTATGTTTTGCAATTTAACTATTAAAAACATCATTTACTCAATATTTCAATATATAGCTCAAAATCTATGAAAATCATACTTAATGTAGGGAAATTGATATAGAAAATATATGTAAAAATCACTATAAATTAGCCCTTAACAACACCCCCACACTTATCTTTGCTCGCCCTCGAGCAAAACAAAACAAAATCAAGCTCGAGAGAAATAAACATCTATACAAATATAAAGTATATTCAATAACTTAGAAGTTCACCCGCAGAAGTGTGTGCATAGCCATAATAAACTTCCACTAAGTTCCACAATTTGAAAGTTATTCAAACCAAAACTAGCCCGGTTTCCCATCTAAGTTAGAAATATTCAAAAACTATAACAGTGCACTTTACAAAACATACATATCCCAAAAAGAAATAGTAGAGAATATCTAAAACATTTCGACAAACTCAGAGGATAATCCCTACAACATATCCTTCAGCTTTATACTGGGATAAGATTAACGATAACTAAGTCAGCATTTATTCATAATAATATATTTCAATATTTTCACTTTTTTTCACACTTTCTAACACACATCGTAATAAGCTTTTGCCCCTCATAGCGTAATAGACATTTCAAGATAATCCCCTACCTTACTCCAATCATAAGGCAAATATAAACCGATCGTCGTGAGCTTTTGGTCATCATAATGGAATAGACATACGTGGTACACCCTACCTCACCCAAATCATAAACCAAATTCGACACACACAATTACAATTATGTTTACTTAGAGATTTCTGGTCGGGCAAAGGAAAAGATTATTTTCAAGTAGCATGCACTCAACCGAGCATAACACCTCAAGTAAACAATTTATTACTATTGCAAAGACTTAATCACGCTTCACTTATCACATTCAAACTTACAGATATTCACACAAGATGTCATACTTTAATCCTAGAATACAAACTACTAAACTTTTCAAGAATTGTACATAAGCAAAGAAACATGCTATAATCATCAAAAATCTCCAACTAAAATGGGGTAGGCTTTCAACATTTAGCTCATCATTTACTATGGCATGTGAAAAGAGTGTCGGGTGAAACAACTAAAATTACTAAATATGCAAAATACAAAGATCAATGATTATAAACATCGAACAAAGACATGCAATGCTCACTGACAAAACAAAAATTTTAAAAATTTTAAAATTAAGCACTTTTCATAGAAATATAACATAAATTGAGCAAACGACTCATAGATACATAAATCATCTATCCCTTCCCCCACACTTAGATTGCAACTTGTCCTCAAGTTATACAGAAATAATAAATTAGAGAACTTAGCTGATTGGATGCTGGCAATTCTGGAGGAACCAACAAGAACCTGTGGATTGCTTGCATAGCTCAGAGATCGTGGAGCATCACAGACAATCGAATACATCGTGAAAGTGCACAATCGCTTATAAAGTATCCCGCAGACTTAATTAGTGCAAAAAGAGTCTACGGGAAAAAGATTAGACTTATACAAATAAAGCACATGAAGAAAAGGATCATAGAGATATTCAAATTATGCTCACATAAAGATGGACACATATACATGAAAATATCACAAACTCAGAGAGCTAGGTGCAACTACATGAAAATGTACTACAATGCAAACTACATGACAAATCCTAAAAATTAAAATAAATAAATAAAAACGAGGTAGTATTACGGAAACCACTAGCTAACTACGCCAAGAAAAATAAAAGAAAAATAGAAAACAATGCAACTAGATGACATGCAACTAAATGATATGCATCTAAGTGATATGCAAAAATAATGTAAAAATAAAAGAAAGAAAACTAGCCCACTAATTAGCAACACGACATGTATAAAATAAACGCTCACCAAATAATGACAAAGTTACGATAAACGACAAAGGTCGCCCATTACATGCAAGCAGACGCTTTAAGACTCTCAAAAGTGATAGCATTATGGAAAACCAACATTAGCTATACTAAATGTATATAACTCATAGGTTTCCGATGGTAGCAACGGAGAACCGAAGCGCTACTACCCAAATGAGTTATAAAATAAAAAGAAAGCACATAAGTCTCAAAGCTTACGGTGATTCATCATAACAAAGATGTAGCATACGAGAACCGACATTAGCTACACTAACAATGATAAGAACAGCTTATAGCGCATTGAGAACCGACATAAAGCTGACTATAACATGCCTAGATGAATCCTATATAAGGAATTGATCAATTATCTAACATGGATTCATAGATGGAAAGGTACAAACATATAAGTTCGTGACATCTATGTAAAAATCAAGTAGCCATAAGCTCTAATGAAAACAATCCAAATTAAATAAAGCATTGAAAACTAGATCAAGAAAAATTAGAACCTCGAATGCATCTCTTCGATCGGACGGTCGCCCAATTAGTCGACGGACGCTCACCTGGAAGTTTTAGCCCCGGACTAACGCTCAATTTCGCACGCTCGCTCGCTTTGAAAACCGACCGGACGGGCGCTTAGAATTACAGACGCCCGCCCGATTCTTCAAATCGAGAGCAGATTGAAAATTCGAACGGATTTAACGCCCGCATTCCAAACGCCGCTTACACTGGCAGTTTGAAGAATCGGACGGGCGCTCACTATCTTGAACGCCGCCCATACAACGAATACACAAAGCAGAGCAGAAAACGCAGATAAAACCCAAAAACTTAAAACACATATTAACACGTATCATAGCAAAGCCACTTTCAATTAAAGCACAAAGAGGTTAGATCGTAAAACACATAAACACATATTCACGCTTAAACAAATCGAGTAAAAACTTTTGCTCATTCTTAACCTTATGGTCATCAAACACGGCAAAATAAAACTCTCGATTTGGTAAACGCTACTTTTATTAAAACAAAAAAAAACGTAACAAAAATCGAAATAACAAGATCGATTCAACATGACACCTATTCCCCCGGCAACGGCGCCACTTTTGTTGGGGAGATTTTGCATCATTAAAACAAAAGAAAATTTATAAAACCTATACTACCATGCAAAACTACCTCCTAACCGGCCGAATACCGGTAGTTGCTAGTAAAGTTGGATAAGCACGGGTATCGATCCTCGTGGAATTGGGATGTTGAATCTAATTTCACTAATTCCTCTTTATTAAAACAAATAACTAATCCTAATCTAAAACGGAAAATAAATCGACAGAGGATTGTTAATCCAAAGCCAGGAAAATATAAAAGCAATAAAACGATAAACTAAATCTAGAAAACAATAAAACAATCTAAACTAAACTAACGATACATGGGCTCAAACAATGTACAAACTAAGTGATCTCAATCCTAGTTATTCTCATGATTTTAATTCAAATTGTGGTTTCACTTTACACGAGATACAAATCCCTAATTCCTTAGTGAATTTAATTCAAGCTATGGATTCCTAATTCCTTAGTGAATCCAATTTATCAATCTCTCATCTTCCGAATGTTGAGATCGATTTACCAAACAAAACGAAGGCTTAGATTCAGCATGACACCTATTCCCCGGCAACGGCGCCACTTTTGTTGGGAGGATTTTGCATCATAAAAACAAAAGAAAATTTATAAACCTATACTTAACATGCAAACTAACTCCTAACCGACCAAATATCGGGTAGTTGATAGCATAGTAGGTAAGTATGTGGTCGATCCACAGGGAATTGGGATGTTGAATCCAATTTCACTAATCCTACCAATTGCTACTCAAAGAACGAATAAACAAAAGAAACGAAAGAACAAAACATAAAAACAGAAAAGAAACAAAAACAATCTAACCTAAAGACATGGGATCAAACATCCAATATACAAACCTACATGATCTCAATCCTAGTTCAATTCATGATTTTAATTCGGGCTTTGTGGTTTCACCTTTTCACGAGACATAAACCCCTAATTCCTTAGTGAATTTATTCTCAAACTACGGATTCCTAATTCCTTAGTAAATCCAATTTATCAATCTCTACTCTCTCGTAAGTTGAAACCGATTTCCATACAACACTCGGTGTAGATTCAGTTAACTCTCGATTTTAGAATCTAACAACCTAGATAATTAATCGATTAACTTGTCATCATTAACGATTAAAACCCTATCTTTCTATGGTGATCTAACGCTTATGCAACTTCCGTATTATAAACATCTATCATGAACTAATTCCTCAATTTATTCACGAGCCATACAAACCACATAGAAAATACAAAAGAACCAAGATCATGAATAAAACCGGAATTAAATAAATCAAGAAGAACTCACATAGTCTCATACATTGAAGGATCCAAGAACGGAAACGAAAAGCATCTAAACTACTCATGATCTAACCTCTCGTTCACCCGAGCACAAGTGCTCGGTGACCGCCTTCAAACTCTCAAGATGCGGCCGCTTCTTGTGTTTGATGTATGAAATTCGGAATGAATTAGGTTTGGGGCTGCTGTGGCTTTAAATAGAAAATCGAGGCGGTTGCTACAAAGAATCTAAGTCGGTTTCAAAGAAAACGGCGCGTGGACGCCCGCCTCAATATGTGGACGCCCGCCCACTTTCTCGAACGGGGTTGACGCCGCTCGACAAGCGCCTCGAACTCTCAGATGTGAATTACGATTCGACGACGCTCAAATGACTCGCACGCCCGCCCATATTGGACGCCAGATGGACGCCGCCCTGCATTTGGCTGACTTCGATTTCTTGATATTTCCATCTTTATCTTCATTGATTTCTTTCCTTATCTCTTTTATTCTTCCATATCTTTGATTGATCCTCTCATCTCAAATTAGCTCTTTAGATCATCTTTCCATCATCAATGAGTATCTACACAAGGATCAAAACATACCAAAGTGTAAATATATTTCCAAAATAATATAAAATCATAATTTAAGCACATAAATCGTTATGTTTTGCAATTTAACTATTAAAAACATCATTTACTCAATATTTCAATATATAGCTCAAAATCTATGAAAATCATATGAATGTAGGGAAATTGATATAGAAAATATATGTAAAAATCACTATAAATTAGCCCTTAACATATTACGAAAGCGTAAACTCGCCAATTTGTCGACTAATTCACTTGTTCTTCATAAACACTTAAACCGCCACCATCGTTTTGATCAACACCGTGTCCTCACCGTCGAAATCACTCATCACAACCTTTCATATCCACAAGATAAACCTCGCTACCGAAAAATGGTGTTCATCGCAACATCGTAAAAGAGGTCATGCCTAAACCAAATTTTGTTTTGGAAGATGCCTTTTGGTTTAGAAACTGAAGGCATCCCTTTGCTTAAGAACCAAAAGGAAAGGAAACAAATTGAGACTTTATAATTTTAATTTTCATTTTGAATATTTCAAATTTAATAAAATTAAAATTAAAATCGATTTAAAATTAAATGTTAATTTTATTTTCGATTAAGTCATATAATTAATTAAATGTTATTTAATTATTTGATGTGATAAAATAAGACGATAAGTAGTTAAAATTAGAATTTAATCTTTTTCATAAGATAAAATTGTATGGATTAGATGTGTAGATATAATGTGATTATATGGACCCCGATTGATCATGGACTCACCAATAGGATAGATGAGAATGTTTTATTTATGTTGGTTTTTGAAAAATTGTCCTAGGTCATATGAAGAACGTGACCTAGTTTACTTTTTTGCACTTATCTCATTCCGTTAGCTCTCCCCAAAGCAAGGCGGGTATAATTATTTATTAGGTAGATTATTATGTAACAAGAATGGAGCAAGAAGATGAAGACCAAAGAGAGATAAAGAACCCATTACGCATGACAACAATAAAGATCCTATTGGCGGTTGCAGACACCCTTAGTTTGTGACCCATGGTTTCGCTCGCTTGTATTCAAACCGCACCTAGGAAAAGTCCATGAACATACCAGCTTATTTTGTGCGCTAAATGTTGTGTATGTTTTACTTTATATGATATCGTAGTAATATGCACATAGTAGATGATACCATAATCAAATAAAAGTAATTAAGTGAATTAATTTAAAATTATTCCCACGCCAAAAATTGAGCCAAAATAGTCTCCCAATATTATAATGAAGGTGAAGAGCCCTTGTTCGGATCCAACTGATCGGCCCTCGTCGGGAGTTGACCTACCATGGGTATATCGTTATTATCGAGATATGATCGTTACGAGATCTCATGAATATTGGGTTACGACTCAACTAGAATTTTGCGGTGATTGGCCCTCGCCAGACCGCCTCGATTTAGAGACAAGGGGTTGACTATCTCATAGAGATGTGAAACGCCAAACAGCTTAACTAGACGCCATCGGGAGCCGTGATACGACGCGATCGGGCAGGAGTACCTACCTTTCAAATTATCTTGGTTGATCGGCCTCATCGGGAATCGAGATAACTAGATGAGATCCTAGCCACTAAAGAATTAATTAAATTCTTGAAAGCCAATTGGGAATAGTTGACTAGTGGGAGTTAAAACCTTATAAAAATTTAAGTGCAAATTTAGGTTTTTTATACATGAGCTTTTACTTATTCTATCTTTATTTATTGTTGTAGAAAATGTCAAAAATTGAACCTTCGCTTTATCATCGACAATAAGCTTGACGAAACTAATTTTCTCGATTGGGAAAGAAACCTCAAAATCGTTTTGAGGCACGAGAAGATTGGCTATGTCTTGAATGAGGCCCTACCGGAAAAGCCCGTTGAGGGTTCGGCTGCGGATGCTTTCGAAAAGTATAACAAGCACTGTTCTGACAGTACTGATGCTACATGTATCATGCTTGCTTCTATGACACCTGAACTGCAGAAACATCATGAGTCTATGGACGCCTACACAATCATGGTACACCTAAAGGAGCTCTATGCTTCTTAGTCTCGCATTGAGAGGTACGAGGTCTCAAGGCCCTCGCTTAGTTGAAAGATGGCATCCGGGATCGCCGTGGGGTCACACGTGCTTAAGATGATCGGGTACATAGAGAGGCTTGGGAAGTCGGGCCACAAGTTGGAGCGATTATCGAGTATTGACTTGATTCTACAATCTTTACTCGATTCATTCTCATAGTTCGTGATGAATTATCACATGAACAAGATAGATTGATCCTCATGGAGTTATTGAACATGTTGAAAATCGCCGAGGCAATCGTGGGGAAGGGAAAGCAAGTGTTGCCGGTCACTTAGCAAGCGGCAAGGCTAAAGCCCTAAAAGTCCAAGAAGGCTAAGGTCGCACCTAGGCCAACGCCTAAAATAGCTTAAAGACAAATCCAAGGATGCTTGCTTCATTCATGTGAGACCGACATTGGAGGAGAAACCGCAAAGGCTTCTTGAGTGCCAAGAAGAAGCATTATGATGCTTCGACTTGTGTATATTTATGATTGAGATCAAATTTACTTCTTCTAAGTCTAACCACCGGGTATTAGACATCGTTGTGGTTCTCATATTTGTAATGAATATGCAAAGCGCTAAGAAGAAGTAGAGATCTCAAGAAAGGAGAGGTGGACTTACGCTGTTGGGAATGGAGCAAGTGTTGTCGCACTAGTGTAGGAGTTTATTTTCTTTCATTTCCTAGTGGGCTAGTACTTGAACTTAATAATCGTTATTTTGTTCCCCGCCTACGAGGAGCATTATTTCTATTTCTCGCATTTAGATGATGTATTTTCATTTACGCTTGAGAATAAATATTGTTCTTTTCACGTGATGGAATTTTTTTATGGTAATCGACATACTTAGCAATGGTCTCTACATATTAGATATGAATGTTGACGATTTAATATAAATAAAAAGAAAGCCAAGATAAACGACTTGAATGAATCCTACTTATGGCATTGTAGACTTGGCCATATAAATAAGAATCGTATTTCCAAACTCCATAAAGATGGAATGTTGGATCAATTCGATTATGAATCGTTTGATACAAAGTAAGCTTATTTACTTGGCAAGATGAAAAAGTCACCTTTTAGTGGCAAAGGGATAAGATCCAATGAATTTTTTGAGCTCATACATACTAATGTGTGTGGCCCAATGTCAATTCAAGCCAAATGAGGATACTCTTATTTTATCACTTTCACTGATGACCATTCTCGCTATGGTTATATATACTTAATGAAGTATAAGTCCAAGCCTTCAAAAGTTCAAGGAATTCGTATGAAGTGGAGAAACAACTAGGTAAAGAAATCAAAACACTTCGATCCGATCGAGGTGGAGAATACCTAGATGGAGAGTTTCAAGACCATTTGAAGGAGAATGGGATTCTACCTGAATGGACCCCTCCCGGGACGCCACAGATGAATGGGGTGTCTGAAAGGAGGAACCACACCTTGTTAGACATGGTGTGATCCATGATGAGCTACGCAGTTCTCTCAAAATCATTTTGAGGGTATGCTCTAGAAACCGCATCCTATACACTGAATCGAGTTCCATCAAAGAAGGTTGAATCCACACTGTACGAGGTATGGCATAAGAGGAAACCAAGTCTAGCATATCTTAAACCTTGGGGGTGTCCGATTTACGTGAAGCAGATGATGCCCGACAAATTAGAAGCTAGATCTGACAAATATCTGTTTGTGGGTTATCCTAGAGAAACTAGAGGATACCAATTTTACCATCCTGTGGAACAAAAGGTGTTTGTTGCCAGGACTGGCCACTTTCTAGAGAAAGAGTTTATTCTGGATAGGGTCATGGGAGTAAGATTGATCTTAAAGAAATTCGAGAACCACTTACGGATAACAAACCCATTGATGGAAGTAAAGGACTCGCCACATTACGATGTGATGTCACCTCTACCGTGAACACACTAGCACCTCGAAGATCCACCAGGGAACGCCGTGAATCTGAAAGGTACACTGGCATGTATCTCATGGAAGATGAGGACCCTAGAACTTATGAGGAAGTGCTATTAAGACATGACAAAGAGAAATGGCTAGAGGCCATGAATTCTAAAATGGAATCCATGAAAGACAACCAAGTTTGGAACTTAGTTGATCCTCCTGAAGGAATAGTTCCGATAGGGTGTAAATGGGTCTTTAAAAGAAAGACCGACATGGACGGTAACGTGACTACCAACAAGGCTAGGCTAGTGGCAAAAGGTTACAAGCAAAGACAATGAGTTGACTATGACGAAACCTTTTTGCCTGTTGCCATGTTAAAATCCATTAGAATTTTGCTCACTATTGCAGCATACCATGATTACGTAATCGGCAGATGGATGTGAAAACAAATTTTCCTTAACGGGAACTCGTCTGAGGAGGTGTATATGACACATACCGAGGGTTTCACAACCAATGACGCCATGATGGTGTGTAAACCGCAAATATCCATTTATGGATTAAAGCAAGCTTCGAGTTGGAATCTTCGCTTGATGAGATAATCAAACAGCTTTGATTTCATCAAGAACTAAGATGAGCCCCTGTGTTTACAAGAAGGTTAGTGGGAGTGCCATTGTGTTCTTAGTGCTTTATGTAGATGACATATTGCTCATAGGGAATGATGTGCCTATGTTACAATCACAAAGCTTGGTTATCCAAGAACTTCTCAATGATGGATTTGGGTGAGGCAACCTATATTCTAGGAATAAAGATCTATAGAGATAGATCTAAAAGGTCGTTATCACCGCAATCCACCTATATAGACAAGATGTCAAGAGATTCAGCATGGAGTAGTCCAAGAGAGGATTGTCGCCCATGTCACATGGGTCTACCTGTCAAGGAATGAGTCCTAAGACAGAGGAGGAAAGGGCACAAATGAGTAAGATCCCTTATGCTTCGCAATCGGGTCTATCATGTATGCCATGTTGTGCACTGCACAGCTTGTCTCGCACTCTCTTAGTATGACTAGTAGGTACCACCAACTCGTGATGGTCTCTCGGATTGTCGCCAAGAATATCCTCAAGTACATGATACGCATTTAGGGATATGTTCCTGGTTTTCGGAATGATGATTTAGTACTCTCTTCCTGGTTATACAGATGCCGCTAAACAAACCGACAAGGATGACTTTAAGTCACAACTGGATTTGTTTTCTCGCTTAACGGCGGAGCAAATGAGTGGAAGAGTTCCAAACAGGAGACTACTGCGGACTCTACAATGGAAGCCGAATACATAGCAGCCTCGGAGACGGCAAATGAAGCAGTTTGGATGAAGAAGTTCATTACTGAACTTGGTGTGGTTCCCTCCAATGAAGGTCCAGTACTTCTGTATTGTGATAATAATGGAGCGATATCTCAGTCAAAGGAACCAAGGTCTAATCAGAAGTCCAAACATGTGCTACGGGCGCTATCACTTGATTAGAGAGATAGTAGATAGAGGAGATGTAAAGATAGAGAAAGTCCACACGGATGATAATATAGCTGATCCGTTAACCAAGGCATTGTCTCAAGCAAAGCATGAGAAACATGTTCACTTGCATGGGCTTGGGCATATGGGTGATTGGATTTAGGCCAAGTGGGAGATTGTTGAAAGGTGTCCTAAACCCAATCGGTTAATGGATCCGACCGGTCGGGTCATTTACAGTCTGTTTAGTTCATGTAATAACTTTATTATGATTAATAAAAGCACTTATGTTATTAAATATTGTTTATCTTCTTAATGTTTGTTGTATATATATAGTAACGTCCCTAGTATCAAACTGTGATAGAGAAACAATGATAGTGATTATGGTTGATAAGATCTCTAATCACTATAACAAGTTTGGTACTTAAATGTCTCTAGTCCTATCGACTGTCAAATGGGACATTGATAGTATAATCAGACTAGCACGTATTGGATGTCTTCTATCTTATAGAAGGTAGGATAGATCTCGCCTCATCGAAGTGTAGAGACACTTGGACTATACGTGGATGTGTATTAGAGAATGCGACGTTAGATCGACCCACTTACATTAAATGTCACACAATGTGGCGGTTGTGTAATTATCCTTTAGACCGGAGTCTTCATGGCATCACGGTGTGGATTGTCATGCTTTGACACTATTGAGATTTCCCCTAGCCACGGGGCGATAATGCGGAAGTGATTGGGTATGATATTGAAGCATGCAGAGTATACATGATTGGTCGTCCGGGAATCGCAGATCCTATGATCGGGATCGAATATCCAAAATGGCCTTCTTATAAGGAATGTCTAGCTCTCTAGAATCTTTGCAAAGTGGGAGTAAATGTGTTATCCCGAGAGAGCATGATATCCAGATTATAAGATACGATCGTTAATGTATTGACACTCGAGATACGATCGTATGGATATTATTACAGCGATAGGATTGTAAGTTACACGGTAACTGCTTCACATGAAAGGTAGTAGTTATTGATTTTGACTCTTCCGATGATTGGGGGTCACAGTGTGTTACTGGACGCTATTCCGTGATCGTTAGGTATGAAGGGCATTTTAGTAAATTGCACCTTGTGTCTATGGCCAACATATTTGGAAGCCTATCGGGTCACACATATGAACATCGAGTCGGATTAAAATGCGTTATAGTTGATAACCAAATAAGGAAAGTTTATCTCTTGACTATAAAGGTTATAGTGGTAAATTAATATGGTGGTATTTATTTATTATGAATAAATAAAATATAAGATATTAATTATATATAAATTATATTAATTAAAGAATATTCCGAAAGCCTATTAATTGGCATATGGGGCGCCACATCTAGGGTATAAGGATACACTTAGATTGTGCACTTTAATTAATAAGATTACCATAATATTAATATAAGATATTAATTGATTTTGGAAAAATAGATTTATGGTAATAAGATAATTATATTGAATATAAGATATTGGCAAAATCAATTATAATTAAAGAGATAAATCAATCTAATTGATTTTATTTATTATATTGGGAAAAAGGTTTTCTTCTTCTCCACACCGTAGGGGCGCCACTTCTCACTATAAATAAGAGGTGGGTGTCAAGCTCTTTTGCACATCACAATTGCAAGAGCTCATAGCTCTTGTGTAAAATAGAAAGCAACCTATAGTGAGTTTGTGAGGGAGGAAAAAGGCCGGTCTAGCAACCGGAGTTTTCCAATAGCAATCCAAGGAGGATTCCGGCGAGGAGTTCGTGTGGATTAGTGACAGAGGACGACGCGTGGACGGATACTACTCTCCCTTGACGGTCAAAGCGACGATTTTATAGATCATCAAGGTATAACCGTCAAACTACTTAAAGTGTTTATTGCATTAAACGAAGAACAATCTAGTAAAAGGAAATCAAATTTTAAATTCCGCTATGCGTTAAGCTAGTGATTTCTAACATATACAAGAAAGGTATCGGCCTAGTGGTCAACATTAGGTCATAACCCGGTAGTGACCAAGGTTCGAGTCCTGTTTGGGGGCGAAAAACATTAACTGATTGATATAAGTCTCATTATAATCGGTAGTATATAGTTTGTTATGATAATTTTGTTGTAGAATCAACATATGTTTTTGGAGAATGTAGAGCTCAACTACATGAAACATTATTTGGGGAAATGAAAAGCATTTGACGGCGAAATGCAACAATCCATCCTGAAAACTGAGCCATTAAATGGTTAGTTCAACACGTGTAGGGCCGGCCCTATAGTGAGGCCAGAGAGACCGCGGTCTTAAGCCCAAAGGTGTCGGGAGGACCCAACGGTACATGTTTCGCTAAAAGAAAAGAAAATTTTGTGTAGATTCAATTCGATCCAACCTAATATAATATGTTAATTTTTTTTGATAAAGACCCAAATTTTTCTTTTGATGATGCTTTCAAACTTGTGTAAAATTCATATGCATACTATGCCTTTTTATAGGCCGAAAGAAGCCCAATTCGAACTGAGGTGTTCCTACATGAAAAGGTAATGGTTCTCACCATTCGCATGCAAAGGTACATCGCTTTGAAATTAATCAAAAGGAGCATGGATTCAAAATGCATATCCCTTCATGTACTCGATGCATGTATTGGTTTAGTTTCGGGGCGTTGCCTCGAACCCCCATGAGTTGGCGCGCCCTCAACCTCTCAAGGTCGAACCCCATTTTGTTGCGATAACATTAATTGTGACGGCAACTCAGATGCAAACGATAATCAAAACATTTATTTATGAAAAAACATCTAACATTTTTGTATATACGTATGAATTTGGTTTTTGATTGTAAATACGCTAGAAAAGAGTACTTTGTAGGTACGTTTTGAGGCTATAAATAGATTGAATTTTGTAGTTATGGATGTTAAAAACACGATAAGTATGTTTTTATAAAAAAACAACTTCAACTAAAAGACTCAATTCGGGAACTCGCCTTGAGCCCATAAAACGCCAGGCCAATACCAACACGTGCTTTGGAGAATGTAATCCCAACTACATGAAACATTATTTGGAGAAATGAAAAGCATTTGACGGCGAAATGCTACAATCCGCCCTAAAATCGAGCCATTAAACGGTTAGTTCAACACGTGAGCATGAAAAGCATTGGAGGGCGAAATGCAACTATCCTCCCGAAAACGAGCCATTAACCAAACGGTTAGTTCAATGGCAAATGCAACAATCCGCCCCCAAAATCGAGCCATCAAACGGTTAGTTCAAAGACGTGTTTTAAGTTAATAAAGTTAAGGAGCATGAAAACATTTGACGGCGTAAATGCAACAGTCCGGCCCTGAAAACCGAGCCATTAACCAAAATGGTTAGTAACGTTAGTTTAACACGTGCTTCTTAAGTTATTAGTTAAGAAGCATGTGAGTCTGATTGAACTTAAACACTATGATAGTATAAAAATATAAACATGCTCCGACAATAAAAGAAACATAATACAAATACTAACGTGTCGTCAACACTTAAACATCAATGTGAGAGTACCACATACTGAAAGTCTAAAACTCAAATTCCACACTCAACTATTCAACACATTCGAACAAAAAAGGATTGTAATGATTCGACACTTAATTTACGTGATTAAATCCAAATTCGGATCGATCGAGCATGACCAAATAAAATCTTGAATCAGAAAGTCGGAATCAACTGACAAATCCCAAAAGTATATTATGTTACAACATTGAGAAATAAAAATCATCAGTACTTGTGTCCATACACGCCATTTATTTCAATTTTCCTGAAATAAGTTTCGAGATGGAAGTAGCTAATTAATACATCAAAATATAATATCAGCATCAAATATTACTATGTTCTTCAAGACCGGGACTAAGGCTATACTATCCATGAATACGAAAGTCCAAACCGCTCCGATAAATATCACGCTATCACGATTTAGAATAATCGATTTCATTGATTTAACTAAACAAGCGTTGATATTAAATGTATAGGCCCAAGTCAACTTGGCCAACAAGACATAGATAATAAATTAAAAATAAAAATATTTAACTTGACTCAATATTATTCTCGACACGTCCCCGCAATCCCGTGGGAAGTGGCTGACACGGAGATTGGACTTCAAACTGGCAAAACGAGGCTGCACCAACGGTTTGGTGAGGACATAGGCTAACTGATCCTTTGAGGAGATAAAAGAAATGCCGATCTTGCGAGCGGCAACCAATTCACAAACATGGTGGAAATCGATCTATATGTGCTTCGTGCAGGCATGATACACCGGATTATGAGCAAGATAGGTGGCGCCAATATTATCACACCAAAGGGTAGGCGGAGAAGATCACGGAACTCGTGATCTCACGAAGAAGACCGCAGAGCCACCAAGTTCGGGCGGCAAGTGTTAGAAAGTGGTCTTATATTCGCCCGCTGCTACTTTGAAACGGTCAAGTGCTGCTTACTACGCCAACTAATGAGATTATAACCAAGGAAGACACAATACGCCCCAATGCTGGAAGGCATGGATTGGAAAACACTTTTACAATACTCCAAAGTTAATAGTAAAACCTATCACATAATTCATTATTCATGAGCAACAAGAACATATAAGAATACAAAGGATCATTATGAGCATGCAACAAGGAATTAAGACCCATCAAATCTGAGATAGGACTGGAAAACTAGCTTAGCAGAAATTCCGAGCTGATTTTAGATGCACCGATCAACAGTCTGACTCCATGTAACCTTGCGATGTGCTATGATTTTCAGAAGCTACTATCGCACACGGGGAGATGAGATCAGAGGTTTTCATCTTTACGAATTGAGAAGAGATCGAATTATCATCACTTCGAGCAGATTAAACGGGGTTTTTACATCAGAACAATAGATTATGCAATCGGAAATGGTAATTGGGGTGGTTTTGGTGTTCATCGATTTTGGGGTTTTTCCTTTTGACGGATTGAGAGGGCGATCGGAAATGATATGATTTTTAGGGGAAAAGAAAATAAATATGGTCCACTCAAAAAAAAAAAAATAAATAAATATGGATAAAGCTACATTTTAAAGTGTCTTCATTGATATACACTTAAGACATTTAACAGTGTCTTTATTGATATACACTTAAGACATTCGAAAGTGTCTTCATAGGTTCTCATATTTTTATTTTTTATTTTTATGTACAAGACATTTTAAAGTGTCCCAAATAATATAAAGTTAAGACATTTAAAGCGTTTCCTTAGGATCACACAAAACTACATTACATAGAAGACACTTTAATGTGTCACAACATGTATAACGAAATTAAGACATAGTAAAATGTCTCCACAGGGTCTTACAAATTTACACCCTACTTGCTATAGATACATTTTTTATACTAGTGACTCTATATCATGTTTTAGAGGCATTTTTAAAAAAAATGTATTTATAGATGTGTCTCTATACATTTTTTTTTTGTTGTAGTGAACAAAACGACGATTATCACTATCCGCAATTTCAATCGTAATCGTAATAAGACCGAGAGTAAATAGGTGACCGGAAGGAGAAGAAGAGACCATCGAAGACAGTGTACTTAAGACACCGAAGAATACGTTTAATTGCAACCCAGTGAGCTTCGATAGGCGAATGCATATACTTACTAACCTTGTGGACTACGAACGCAATATCAGGCCGAGTGAAACTGAGATACTGGAGACCGCCAACTATAGCGTGGTAAAGGAAAGGATCGGCACAGGGAGGGCCATCGTCCAGGGTGAGACGGGTCGAGGCCGACATAGGTGTCTGACAAGGCTTGGCCTTGTCCAGAGAAGCACGCTGCAGAAGTTGGGAGATATACTTACGCTGAGTGAGAAATAGCCCATAGGAGGTAGGAAGCACCTCAATGCCAAGAAAATAGGACAGAGAACCAAAATCCTTAACCGGAAAGCAACGACCAAGATAAGAGATAACCTGCTCAATAAGAGAAGACGACGAACGAGTAATACCAATATCATCCATATAAATCAGAACATAGACACGAGCACCATCACGGGAATAAATATATAAGGATGTGTCACTAAGGATCAACAAACCCAAATTGAGTCAACACATTAGTGAAGCGAGAAAACCAAGCATGTGGGCCTGACGGAGGCTATAAAGATCATGCCAAGGCGGCAGACATAATCGATAATCGGGTGAACAAACCCTCACGGCGGCGTTGCATATAGACGGGCTCGCATAAATTCCCATGTAAGAAAGCATTTCAATATCCACCGTCGAAGAGACCAACCGTGCGAAACAAAGAAGAGAGAAAAGAAGACGACAGTGACCGGTTTGACAACCGGGCTAAAAAAGTGTCAGTGAAATCAACTCATGCGGCCTCGATGATAACCCCTTGGCCACAAGGCGTGCCTTGTGACGCTCAAAACGACCACCCACACGACGCTTAGTGCGATAAACCCATTTATTTCACACAATGTTCATACGAGGACGGAGGAACAATATCCCAAGTCCTGGTTGCGCAACAACGCGCCGATTTCCTCTCTTATGGCATTACGCCGATTCAGGTGTTTAGAGGCTTCGCATAGAAGTAGGGCCAATGAGTCGGGTAGTAGTAACAAGGGCTTTAGGAAGCGGGTAACGGATAAAGTCAGGATGAGAGATAGGTTTGAGGGAGTTGGTTTTGGTGCGAGTGACCATAGTATGAGTGGGTGCAGGTGGTGAAGTAGACGAGGCCGGAGAGGCCAAGAAAGAAGGGGACACATGGGAGGTGGGTGGGGAAGGCTCGGGAGCCGAAGCCTGAGGGGGTCGGGCCGGGTTTGAAGGAGCCGGCATGAGAGGTGGATGTGATGGAGGTGCTGGCAGGAAGACAAGAAGTGGGACAGTGAGATTATCAATAGTGGGTTTCGTGGGAGAAGGTGTATAGGGAAAGACGGATTCATCGAAAAACACGTGGATGCAGCAATATAGATACGACCAGAGGCAAGGTCCAGCATTTAGAACCATGGTGGGAAGGACTATAGCCAAGAAATATGCAGTGTTTTGGAGCGGAATCAATTTTTGTGATGGTTATAGGGACGGAGATAGAGCCAACACACACAACAAAGACTCAGAGGAAGGCATAGTCGGGGACCGATGATGGACAATTTCAAAGGGAGACTTATCATGGAGGACTTTGGTAGGAAGGCGGTTGATAATATAAGTAGGAGTAAGAAAGACATCCTCTCAATGGCACCAACTTGTTCATGGGAGGGGACATGAAAGGCGATGATGGATGCCGAGGATGTAAGAAGAGTGGAAACGCGACGGTACTCACCACCACCCGGTCCGCTTTGATAACTTTTAGTTTGGTATCGAATCGACGCTCAATCATAGCTAGAAATTCAGAAAGAGGGTTTCAACATCGATTTATTTTTTCGGGATAACGAATATTTAATTTCGTGAAGTCATCAAGAAAGCTGACATAATACTGGGAACCGTAAATATAAGGTTTAGAACAGGGGCCTCAAACATCGGAGTAAATCATATCCAAATGAGCAGTGGAGGTAAAGGCAGAGGTATATAACGGGAAGCGGTGACTTTTAGCCAACTGACACGGGGCACACACAGTATGGGGTGGTTTAGCAGGAGTAAAAGTGGGAAGACTTTTAAGGGCTTGATGGAGCACAGAGTAAAGAGCAAAGGACCGAGACGCCGATGCCACGTGGTTGTGGAAGTAAGAGAGGATGCAAGAGCTTGAGAAGGGCGTAAGGTTGGTGAAGTGGAGTAGAGAAGTGGTAGAGTCCGCCTTTACAAATCCTCAAGATGGACGTGACTTGAGTAATCTTTTACAAGAAAGTATGAGCCATGAAATTCAAAGTACAAGGAATTATCCAAGCAAATTTATGTACCGATAAGAGGTTTCTAGTGATGGAAGGCGAATAAGAATATTAGATAAATTAAATGACTTGGAAGGAGAATATACCAAGATGAGCCGAATGAGTAATAGGTAAACCTGCATCGCCGCCTACATGCACTTTGTCGGGCCCGGTTTAGGTGCAGATGACAGGTGAGATTGCGATGGTCATGGGTGAGATGATGAGTGGCACCAGATCCGCAATCCAATCAAATCCGGAATGAGTGGAGTGAGAAACGATGTATGCCTTTGGCGGTTTTTCGAGGGGCGGTGGATCGAGAACGGGCGAGCGTTAGGGGAATTAGGAGCAACATGGACGACTTGAGAGCAAATTTGTCAAGGGAGGTCCATAGCACCTCGATTTTGTCTGGGGTAGAAAAGGTGGGGAGGATCGAATCCTTGGCTACGCCTCCGTTCTCTAAAAGGATGAAAGTTGCATACCATGTCGGAGAAGCAATAAAGATATTTTTCTTCTATGTTTTTTTTTGGGTAAATGAAGTCCAAGTACCTTAATCAAACACCAACGCCATCACAATTCACATACAAAGGAAAACCCCAAATTTAGTGACATACAGAATAATTTTGAAGGATAAACAGGAGAAACACATTCGCATTTTGAAGGATAAACAGAGGAAGTTATTGTGTGGTGAGGAATTTATGGTGAAATGACGGGTAAAACGATCGTAACCATACGCTTTTAATACGTATGAAGGTGTAGGTGTGTGGTAAGCACACACAGTATTCTCCGACCGTGTGGAGACACCACACAATACTCTCCCGATAAACAGGAGAAACACATTCGCAGGGCACACAATTGCAGGTGTCTACTGTCTACAAGTTTGACATCTACTGTACGTTGCTACGTATGTAGTGTTAATTAACCAAATAATCAGTGAGGAGAAAGGGAAGGGGAATTCAGATCAGACTTGGAGCTCCGAAGGTTGTCGATACGATCCCCGAGTTCCTTGCGAGCAGATTCTCTTCCAAACATAAATCTGTACCATTCGGATATTGCAGAGTAGACGGCGGCGATTCCGATTGTCTGGATTCAGCAGTTTATTAAGTACTACAATATTGGTTGATGCGTTTAATGACAATACGCAGCAGGAGGAGACGAGGGCGCTGAACCGCTGATTAAATGGAGAGGGTGACCGGAAAAGTAAACGGGAACAGGCGGCTATATTTTTTTTCTTCTTGTTTTTTTTTTTTTTTTTGTGTGTGTGTAAGAAACTGGTTAGGGTTTAGGGAAGAATTGACACAACAAAAGAGAGAAAATAGACATGCTCTGCTATCATATCACAATTTAGAATAATCGTATTTTATCGATTTAATTGAATAAGATAGATACAAATATATATGCGCCAAACCAACTTGGCTAACAAGACATAAATAATAAATTACAAGTAATAATATTTAACTAGACTCAATATTATTCTCGACACACGGACTCAACTAAGGTGATAAGCGAAGTAATACATACGTAAACATCTGGAAAAAAAAATATGTAAAGTAGTAAAGTGGATGCAAATTGTGACACTCCAATTTTCTAAGACTTCGTTATAGATTTGTATTTTATAAACAATGACTTTTTAAGTAAAGTTTGCATGTGCTTATATTTACACGTTTACATATATACTACTTATGGATTTATATGTATGGATGTATGTGAGTTATTACACACCTAAGATGTCGTAGATAGACAATTTATTCGATTTAATAGCATCGTGAGGGCACTCGTGCACAACCGGTATCAACGGAGAGAACTAGTCTTTGATTAATATCACTATAAGGTTCCCTACCTTTTTATATCTTATAATACGTGCTTTTAACTGTTAGTTTTGTACATTCTGATTTGTATAATTTGTTCTAATGTCACTTATGTGCTACTGTTGTTACTATATATGTGATAATGTTACTGCTATTGTGCCGTCTTGACCGATATATGTTAATATAATATGTATCGGTGACTATGTGCTCTGTGTATGTTCAACTATAAATATTTTTGAAAGCTACACATTATACACGCACTGAACCTCATTGAGTTTAAAATCTCATACCTCCTACGAGAACCTTTTTCAGCGTTATAGGTAAAACTAGTTACCTCGAGTGGATTCCAGGTGGATGACTAGAAGATAGAAATGATAATGAGAGTGATGTCATTATTCGGGGTCCAGATGGCGTTGTGCCAATGTATTAGATAGAATGTTGTAATTAATCCTTTGTAGTCTGATGATGGAACTAGTTATAGAATGGTTTTAAATCATTTACGGATTATATGAATTATCTTTATGGATTGTTTTATTGGGATTTTAGTCTTGTTCTGAAGTCACAGCGAGAGCTTCGCAGGCCGCTCCCACAACGACCCTTAGTGGTAGGGAGCCGGGCCGCCACACAAATGCTCCAGATTAAGCGTGTGTGTGTATAGAAAGGGAATCAATTAAAGGAAACCACACGCATGCAATCTGAATCCCATCTCTTACACCACTCACCCACACCCATATCCTATGTTAGATCATTTTCATAAAGTACGTATTTTGTTATCATATGCATTTGACTTGTCGTAACAAAACAGGGTTCGACCTGTCCGGTCAGATCACGGTGGGTCGAGGGGGAAGCGCCAACTCGTGGAGCCACGGGGGCAACACCCCTGAAAGTTGAACGCCTTCAACTGAAGTAATGCACATGTGGAATTCGAATTGATGCATATGAGCACTTCAAATACATGTGATCGCGCGTGTAAGTCGCTTAATACTAGCAAGAGTACTAGGCCATTCGTAGTATAGCAAAGGCGAATCAAGGTCGATCCCACAAAGACAATGCAACTTAAGTATAAATGATTCTAACCTAATTAAGAAAACAAATACGGTCATTGACCAACAATAAACATAAAAGAAACATGCTATTCCTTCCTCATCCCACCTATCTACTAACTTGGTCTAGTTAATCCTTATGTTTACTTCCCCACATAATTTCCTTAAATCAATTGAACGTTTTAATTCAGTTAGCTACGGGTGCATCCCCTAACCCTATCTACTTCCACTGTAAGGACAGTATACAGTCTATACGCAACTAACCTCCTTCGTTGGTTGTATTAGCCCATACACAATAAGTTCTAGAGATGCCGCACGAGACCGAAGACCTCCTAAGTAGCTATCGACTATGACTTGCATGATCCACAAGGATCCATCAAGACTATGTCCAAATTAACACTTCACTAACAAATCCTTCATGTTAATTTATGAATTACGAATATTAGATTGGCTGACCTAATGAATCGCTTTTAATTAATCTTGTCTATCAACGTAGTCGACGACGAATCTCCGACAGGTTACCTAAATATTGCCCCGTAAATCGGTATAGACCGCCGAGTTTACGGGAATGGCGGTTCCTATTCTAGAATCTACAATGCTTCGTTCTGATTAGTTCAAGTAAATTATGGGGTTGTTAAACATGCAGATTAACTATAACACATAAATACAAGTAGATCTACCATAATAAAGACATAAAAGGAACGTTCAAAGCTTTATACCTTAGATTATGGGGATATAGATTGATCTACTCAAGCTAGAGATGGCGTGGAAGGGAGGAAACCAGAAAATAAATCACCAAAAGCTTAAAGGAACTTTATTTCATCAAATTGCATAAAATCTATCAAAGTATATGAAAACTAATGGAGACACCTTGTAGATCGAGTTCTGCGGTCTTATATAGATACATTAGCCGACTTATGACACAATAAAACCCTAACCGACCTAGTAGATGCGCCGACATCGGTTTTTGTCCTCCAAGGCCTCGATAAATCGGGCCTAGGCTTCGGTTAACCGGCCCAGCTCTTCATCCTTTTTTCTGGCAGATTTCTTCCTGGACTTCATTCACTTGGCCCAATGTCTTCCTTTCAGTCTAGATCCGTCCTTAGCTGCTCCGGATTTTGGTACATCTTGAAAAGTGTATAAACAAGGCAAAAAAATACCAAATCTATAGGATAATAACATAGATGTAGAATCGTGAACCTAAGAACATGCACATAGCATTTAACAAATATTCTCCTCTCGAGCACAATTCGGGGTAAATAAAGGTTAATTTAATGGTGCATTTAGAGCGTTATCAACTACCCCTACTTAGCTTTTGATCGTCCCGAGCAAAAAGCGAAAAGGAAACAATGCCTCACATAGCTAAGATAAAGATCGTGCCACTCATATCCATCAGTTACACATTAAACAATATTCATGTCATGAACCAATGTGTGTGTGCAATGACTCTCAAGCAACAGTAACGCATACAGAATCACATTATATCAACAAGTATATTGGGCAAAACACATATCACGCATCATTCCATAAGCTTCGCATTAATCATTACCTACTAGTGCACCTGTTGTGTGATTTTCAATAGATAATCACTAAATCCTACCGCAAGCGCACGGCTTATCGAGTAGTACTTAGGATGTCGATCCCACAGGGACTTGTAGTCAATCACCAAACAATTCCCGATTTATATTAGCTAGACAAATCAAATTCTTGGAGGTTTTTATCTAAAAATCCTAAAATTAAAGAAAATAAAGAAAATCTAATTAATAGCCAAGAACTTCAAGATTTAGGTAATAGGATTCAAGGTTTAGAGGCATTTCTTGGATTTCGGATCCACCACGGTGTTGTTTACATAGAATTTCAACAATCTTTCTATCAATATGAATCTTCCATTTATGAAGACCAATTATCAAATATTACACGTAAACATTCTTTCGAACTATTATCGTGATTGTACCTAGTTTTATCCAACACTCAGTTTCCTACAATGATGAATAAAATTAGGTCCATTGAATTACCATAATTAAACGGCCACTTTAGGTTTAACCTAATTTTCATTCAAGAAATCCCCAAGGATTCGATCTTGGTTTCTAGGTTATCGATTAATTAATACTTTTTCTGTCATCAATTAATCGAATGGAGTTTCTCATGCAATCCTACAGTCATTCACTCCTTCAAGATATTATTTCCGAAAAATTACATGAATAAGCATACAAGATCAAATTCATAAACATGACAAAAATCCTATCAATGAAAATATTGTATCTTTAAAACTATATAATCATCACCGGGCTTTTCCTAATCCAAGAAACCAATATTTATTCTCGTAACATATCAAGATTCCAAGATTCAACCATATAATACATACTTTGTCAAGAAAAATAAATAAATAGAATAAAGGAGAAAGGAGATAGAAAGAAACCGTCAAAGTATTGCATAAATAATCAAACCTCGAAAAAGCCTCGTAATTGAATTTCTTGAACCTAAAAATCCTTGTTCTTGGGGATGGGAGATGATGATGATGAAGAGAGGAAAAATTCGACTAAAATCTGATGTTGGAGGCGTGTATCATGATTTGTACGACTTCAAAAGAATAAAAAGGAGATAATTACATCATATAATAAGTTTCCATAATTAATTTAATCAAGAAAATCTCCAAAATCAAATATCTATCAATCTTGGACTCTTGTAGTGTGTGGGCTCCTCTTTTGCATCAGAAATAACGCCAATTTGAAGGAAATCACGTTGGTGAATGTTCACCAATCGTAACATTTCGCTGGCGAGGATCGATTGAAACCATCACACACCGGGTATGACAGAGGTCTGGTCTTTTGAATTCTTCGACTTTAGCTCCATTTTTGGGCCTTTTTCTTCTGATCTTGCATCATCCTACAATTATTCAAACATGCGCATTAATCTAGCCCAAAAAGGATAAAAACATCTCTAAATAACAACACACGACACCAAATTGAGTCCAAAACATCTAGAATTATTCGACTTTTTAGGAACTTATCACTCCCCCAAGCTTAAGACTTTGCTTGTCCCCAAGCAAACAAAAAGACTCAAGACGAGACGGACTAAGAAGATCACACATGACATAGCATTAGACAAAGATGTACAACACACGAGCATTAATAAAATTCATTCCGGCATTCAAAACACAAGACATAGACTAACGAATCCTTCTTATCATATCAGGAGCAAAAGTAATTAAAATTGTCAATGAAAACAACATAGACCAAGAAGATAGACCTCATGGGATAAATCACTCAACGCTCAATATTTATGAGGTGACTAAACTCTCAAGCTCATTCCATTGAAAATGTCCTACTATATGCTTGTATATCGCCTCATATCAATCACCAAGGCATTGTGCAACACATAAATCATAAGGTCTTTGGGAAAAGGATGGTAAGTGAGAATAGCCCAAGTAAGAAAAAAAAAACGGTGATAGGTGTAGGAAAAGGTATAAGAGATGGCAAAACCATTAGAACTAGCAACACATGACTAACAAACTTCAACGTCATACAAGTGCAAGAGGCCCAATGCTTTATTTCCAAACAAAAGAAAATACAAAGGATAATTTCTCTACTTTTGGGAGGATAATGATACAATTCCCTCTTTATTACAAAGCAATAGAAAATAAGATTTAGGAGGTTATTTTTTTAGATTACCTCCTTTATTGATTTTTCTTTTTCATATTTTTTTCATTCATTTTTTTTTTTTGCTTTTTTTTATTATTTCAAACTAAGAAACAAACAAATAGTACCAAAATGGATTTCCCCCAAATGGATTTCCCCCAAGCTTGATCATTACATACCAAGCACAAGAAATTTGATAGCTACATGCTCCAATTAGTTGTAAGGTTGGGTGAAAGGAATTGGGCTACCTCTTTTTCAGGTTGTTCAGTTTATGATGTAGTGAAGTATGGTAAAGTGAAAGAAAAAAAAAGGTGTAATAAAGATTAAGGCTCAAAAGGTATAAGGTATATAATGTGGTGGAAAGTAGAAACGAATGCCTCAATCATTTCTATGTGTTTGCACATACCAAGGCAACATCAACAAGACTCAACACAAGTTCTAAAGGAACAAGTCCAAGGAAGAGAAAATACGCACAAATTTAGGGTGAGACTGAAGTGGTCAGTCATGTGGCTGGAACAATATCTCACCGGGTCAATTTTGTCTATTCATTCGGACTCTATTGTTTCCTAAAGGAGATAATCGCACTTTTAAACATGATATTCTGAAAAAGATTTTTCACTTCATGTCATGCATTTCTCTTGTCGGAACAAGCTATATCAATTTTCATGCATTGCAGAGCTCGTCTAAAGTAGCTATGTGTGATCATCAAAACCCCAAAATAAATCGACACAACCGACTCGGATCGACAATGACTAAGACTCTACACTGCATGAAAGAAAGACTTGCACAAACGTCGCTAAGTGATAAGTTCCTAAAAAGTCGAATAATTCTAGATGTTTTGGACTCAATTTGGTGTCGTGTGTTGTTATTTAGAGATGTTTTTATCCTTTTGGGCTAGATTATCGCAAGATGTTTGAATAATTGTAGGATGATGCAAGATCGTAAGAAAAAGGCCCAAAAATGGAGCTAAAGTGGAAGAATTCAAAAAGACCAGCCTCTGTCATACCCAGGGTGTGACAGTTTCCAGAAATATGATCCTGGCCAACGAAATGTTCTGATTGGTCGAACATTCACCAACGTGATTTCCTTCAAATTGGCGTTATTTCTGAGGCAAAAGAGGAGCCCACACTACAGGAGTCCAAGATTGATAGATATTTGATTTTGGAGATTTTCTTGATTAAATTAATTATGGAAACTTATTATATGATGTAATTATCCCCTTTTTATTCTTTTGAAGTCGTACAAATCATGATACACGCATTTTCATCAGATTTTTTAGTCGACTCTTTTCCTCTTTTCTTCATCATCTTCTCCCATCCCCAAGAACAAGGATTTTTAGGTTTTAAGAATTCAAGAACGAAGCTTTTTCGAGGTTTGATTATTTTATGCAATACTTTGACGGTTTATTTCTCTCTCTTTTCTCCCTTTCTTCATTTATTTATTTTTCTTGTCAAAGTATGTATTCTATGATTGAATCTTGGAATCTTGATATGTTACGAGAGTAAATATTAGTTTCTTGGATTAGGAAAAGCCCGGCGATGATTATATGGTTTTAAAGATACAATCTTTTCATTGATAAAGGATTTTTGTCATGTTTATGAATTTGATCTTGTATGCTTATTCATGTAATTTTCCGGAAATAATATCTCGAAGGAGTGAATGACTGTAGGATTGCATGAGAAACTCCATTCAATTAATTGATGATGTAAAAGTATTAATTAATCGATAACCTAGAAACCAAGATCGAATCTTTTGGATTTCTTGAATGAAAATTAGGTTAAACCTAAAGTGGCCCTTTAATTATGGTAATTCAATGGACCTAATTTTATTCATCATTGTAGGAAATCGAATGTTGGATAAAACTAGGTACAATCACGATAATAGTTCGAAAGAATGTTTACGTGTAATATTTGATAATTGGTCTTCATAAATGGAAGATTCATATTGATAGAAAGATTGTTGAAATTCTATGTAAACAACGCCGTGGTGGATCCGAAATCCAAGAAATGCCTCTAAACCTTGAATCCTATTACCTAAATCTTGAAGTAGAAAACTTGATGTCTGATTTTCAATAGATAATCACTAAATCCTACCGCAAGCGCACGGCTTATCGAGTAGTACTTAGGATGTCGATCCCACAGGGACTTGTAGTCAATTACCAAACAATTCCCGATTTATATTAGCTAGACAAATCAAAATCTTGGAGGTTTTTATCTAAAAGTCCTAAAATTTAAGAAAATAAAGAAAGTACAACTATGAGCCAAGAACTTCAAGATTTAGGTAAAGATCCAATTTAAAAGTATTTCTAGGATTTCGGAGTCACCACGGAATTACTATATGACTTACCAACAATATTTCCCCCAAGATACGAATTTTACACTTATAAAGACAATTATCAAATTTTATCACAAAAATATTCTTTCGAATTATTTTCGTGATTGTACCTAGACTCAAACTACACCCGGTTTCCCACGATGAAGAATGAATTTAGATCCCTTAAAGAACCATAATTTCATGCCATCTAGGTTTTTACCAAATTTTCATTCTAATAAAACCCTAGATTCAATTCTTGTCTCCTAAAGTATCAATTAAGTAGTACTTTTTCGGTCACTAATTAATCGAATAATTTCTCTACATAGAATTGCGATTATTCACCCTCTCAGGCTATTAATTTCAACAATAGAACAAGAATAGCACACAAGAATCAATTTATAAGAATCAAATTCATAAAACAAGGGAAAGATTGGGTTTTTACATCATATATTCATATCCGGTTTCTCCTAATCCTAGAAACCGATATCTACTCAATGCTCCATATCAATATTCCAAGATTCAATCATAAAATTCATACTTTGACAGGGAAAATAAATAAATAGAAGAAAGAGAAAAGAGAGAGAAAGAAACCACAAAGTATTGCATAAATAATCAAACCTCGAAAAAGCTTTGTTCTTGAATTTCTTGAACCTAAAATCCTTGTTCTTGGGGATGGGAGAAGATGATGAAGAAAAGAGGAAAAGAGTCGACTAAAAAATCTGATGAAAATGCGTGTATCATGATTTGTACGACTTCAAAAGAATAAAAAGGGGATAATTACATCATATAATAAGTTTCCATAATTAATTTAATCAAGAAAATCTCCAAAATCAAATATCTATCAATCTTGGACTCTTGTAGTGTGTGGGCTCCTCTTTTGCATCAGAAATAACGCCAATTTGAAGGAAATCACGTTGGTGAATGTTCACCAATCGTAACATTTCGTTGCCAGATCGATTTTTGAAACCTGTCACACACCCTGGGTATGACAGAGGCTGGTCTTTTTGAATTCTTCCACTTTAGCTCCATTTTTGGGCCTTTTTCTTCTGATCTTGCATCATCCTACAATTATTCAAACATGCGCAGTAATCTAGCCCAAAAAGGATAAAAACATCTCTAAATAACAACACACGACACCAAATTGAGTCCAAAACATCTAGAATTATTCGACTTTTTAGGAACTTATCACTCCCCCAAGCTTAAGACTTTGCTTGTCCCCAAGCAAACAAAAAGACTCAAGACGAGACGGACTAAGAAGATCACACATGACATAGCATTAGACAAAGATGTACAACACACGAGCATTAATAAAATTCATTCCGGCATTCAAAACACAAGACATAGACTAACAAATCCTTCTTATCATATCAGGAGCAAAAGTAACGAAAATTGTCAATGGAAAACAACATAGACCAAGAAGATAGACCCTCACGGGATAAATCACTCAACGCTCAATATTTATGAGGTGACTAAACTCTCAAGCTCATTCCATTGAAAATGTCCTACTATATGCTTGTATATCGTCTCATATCAATCACCAAGGCATTGTGCAACACATAAATCATAAGGTCTTTGGGAAAAAGGATGGTAAGTGAGAATAGCCCATGTAGAAGAAAAAAAAACGGTGATAGGTGTAGGAAAAGGTATAAGAGATGGCAAAAACCATTAGAACTAGCAACACATGACTAACAAACTTCAACGTCATACAAGTGCAAGAGGGCCCAATGCTTTATTTCCAAACAAAAGAAAATACAAAGGATAATTTCTCTACTTTTGGGAGGATAATGATACAATTCCCTCTTTATTACAAAGCAATAGAAAATAAGATTTAGGAGGTTATTTTTTTAGATTACCTCATTTATTGATTTTTCTTTTTCATATTTTTTTCATTCATTTTTTTTTTTTTGCTTTTTTTTATTATTTCAAACTAAGAAACAAACAAATAGTACCAAAATGGATTTCCCCCAAATGGATTTCCCCCAAGCTTGATCATTACATACTAAGCACAAGAAATTTGATAGCCACATGCTCCAATTAGTTGTAAGGTTGGGTGAAAGGAATTGGGCTACCTCTTTTTCAGGTTGTTCAGTGTATGATGTAGTGAAGTATGGTAAAGTGAAAGAAAAAAAAAGGTGCAATAAAGATTAAGGCTCAAAAGGTATAAGGTATATAATGTGGTGGAAAGTAGAAACGGATGCCTCAATCATTTCTATGTGTTTGCACATACCAAGGCAACATCAACAAGACTCAACACAAGTTCTAAAGGAACAAGTCCAAGGAAGAGAAAATACGCACAAATTTAGGGTGAGACTGAAGTGGTCAGTCATGTGGCTGGAACAATATCTCACCGGGTCAATTTTGTCTATTCATTCGGACTCTATTGTTTCCTAAAGGAGATAATCGCACTTTTAAACATGATATTCTGAAAAAGATTTTTCACTTCATGTCATGCATTTCTCTTGTCGGAACAAGCTATATCAATTTTCATGCATTGCAGAGCTCGTCTAAAGTAGCTATGTGTGATCATCAAAACCCTCAAAATAAATCGACACAACTGACTCGACTGACAATGACTAAGACTCTACACTGCATGAAATAAAGACTTGCACAAACGTCGCTCCCCCACACTTAAAGGTTGCATTGTCCTCAATGTAATTAAATTAAATCATGGGAGGGTAGAAAAAGAAAACTCACAAGATGCAATGGGCGGCCACCTTGTGTGCATATCATAACGCTCCGAACATCGTAGTCCCGAAGAATCTTCTTCTAACCCTGTGGAGTTGGAGAGTGAAGAATTGAGTGTTACCGGAGCACCGGCAAAGTCACCAGGATTATGTGGTGGTCCTTTCCTTGGTGGCAAAGTCACCGGGATTTTCTTTTTTTTTTTTTAAATTTTTTTTTAGAAAAACAGTCTCCATCACACCATGGGTGTGACAAGGGCTGTTTTTTCGATTTTTTTTTTCCAATCTCACACTCATTGTCCTTAACCACATCATAGGTATTATTTCCATCCTTCAAGACTTTTTTTTCTTTTTTTCCTCCGCATGCCACCTTTAAATACCACTCGTGCACATCTTTCTCTCTGCAAAACAGACACAAAAACAAAACAAACCAAGACCAAATGACCGTGAAGGCAACTCTCTTCCTTTATTTATTCATTAAACAAGAAAAAAGAATAAAAAAAATACATTCTGAATTTATAGTCTTCAGTTGGACTATCTCTAAGCATCATTTTCAAGGAGGACTAAACCAAATAAGGGCATCCCTCTGCATTTTTCTCCACATATCAAGGATATTAACAAGGATTTTCAGATATAGCATTAGGAGTCTATAATAATGTCTTCTCAAAAAGTGATTAATCATTTTAGCATTAAAGAAAGAAGTGCCTCCTAAGAGAATCATGGACTACTAGAGGTGACACATCAATATATTCGACATGCTTAACATGCTCAAGTTCAACATCATTATACAATGAAGGGGGATTATCATTATCAAATGCATTTAAATCAGACGCAATAAAGTTACCTCCCTTTTCATCTTCTTCTTCGTTCATCAATGTTGAATCCGGGATTATTGCACCATTATCTTGTGAAGATGGTTCAAATTTCCATGTGGCTCCACTCTTGTTAATTCGGAGGCCTAAACACTCAGCAATCTTCGAGAAATCATCACCGAAAACATTTAGATCAAGACATTGTGGGATTTCATAAGGATCATAGTTTTCATCCCCACAACTTTCAAGGTCGGCCTCTTGCTCTTGAATCTCCATCATTTGCTTTTCCCTTTCAACCTCTTCAAATACATGGAGATTACATGCAACTAGTTCTCCCAAGGTCGGTTCCCTTTTCTCTGGAGCTGGACACAATAGGTGTGCCATTTCTCTAGAAAATTTCTCACTACTCTCTATTGAATTCTCTAACAAAATCTCAATGTTAGACTTGGTTTTCGAGTGAGGCGTGCTTCTTGGTGCCAATTATACTGATCCTGACCCCATGAAGAATAGGGATGGTTACTCCACTCACCATTGTATGATGGTGCATTGAGATTGTGATTATAATGATATTGATCCTCATAACTTGCACCATATCCAACATTGTTACTCCACTGGTGATATGAATAACCTACATTGCACTGAGCATCATAATGGTTGTCACCACAATATGAACATCTCACTTTAAATTGGTTAAGCCCATATCCATACATCCTCTCATCGGTTGGTGTCACTTGAGCATTAAATCTTGAGAAAAGTGAATCCATGAAAGCTTGGCACTTCAAATTTCTGCACAAGAAAAGAAAAAAAATCAAAAGCAAAAAGGTCTCACCGTAGCAAGGTGCAGCTTGCTATGGTGAGAAAAAAATCTAGTCTAACAAAATCAAGAACGGGTTCGATGTTGACACCGAAGTCCCCGGCAACGGCGCCAGAAAAATATGAATCTTCCATTTATGAAGACCAATTATCAAATATTACACGTAAACATTCTTTCGAACTATTATCGTGATTGTACCTAGTTTTATCCAAAGATTCGGTTTCTACAATGATGAATAAAATTAGGTCCATTGAATTACCATAATTAAAGGGTCACTTTAGGTTTAACCTAATTTTCATTCAAGAAATCCCTAAAGATTCGATCTTGGTTTCTAGGTTATCGATTAATTAATACTTTTTCTGTCATCAATTAATCGAATGGAGTTTCTCATGCAATCCTACAGTCATTCACTCCTTCGAGATATTATTTCCGGAAAATTACATGAATAAGCATACAAGATCAAATTCATAAACATGACAAAAATCCTTTATCAATGAAAAGATTGTATCTTTAAAACCATATAATCATCGCTGGCTTTTCCTAATCCAAGAAACTAATATTTACTCGTGTAACATATCAAGATTCCAAGATTCAATCATAGAATACATACTTTGACAAGAAAAATAAATAAATGAAGAACGGGAGAAAAGAGAGAGAAATAAACCGTCAAAGTATTGCATAAAATAATCAAACCTCGAAAAAGCTTCGTTCTTGAATTCTTAAAACCTAAAAATCCTTGTTCTTGGGGATGGGAGATGATGATGATGAAGAGAGGAAAAATTCGACTAAAATCTGATGTTGGAGGCGTGTATCCTGATTTGTACGACTTCAAAAGAATAAAAATGGGATAATTACATCATATAATAAGTTTCCATAATTAATTTAATCAAGAAAATCTCCAAAATCAAATATCTATCAATCTTGGACTCTTGTAGTGTGTGGGCTCCTCTTTTGCATCAGAAATAACGCCAATTTGAAGGAAATCACGTTGGTGAATGTTCGACCAATCAGAACATTTCGTTGGCCAGGATCAGATTTCTGGAAACTGTCACACCCTGGGTATGACAGAGGCTGGTCTTTTTGAATTCTTCCACTTTAGCTCCATTTTTGGGCCTTTTTCTTCTGATCTTGCATCATCCTACAATTATTCAAACATGCGCAGTAATCTAGCCAAAAAAGGATAAAAACATCTCTAAATAACAACACACGACACCAAATTGAGTCCAAAACATCTAGAATTATTCGACTTTTTAGGAACTTATCAGCACCAATGTGTCATATGATAAATCTTTTGTGATAGTGCATCCAAGAAAAGATTGAAGTTATAGAGACCCCACAATCATTACTTACCAATGTGCACACTCGCTCATCTTGCCTTCAGATTTAGGTAAACAATATGAACCTTAATTGGGCCGGGCAGACCTGGGGACCGAGTATTACTCTTAGGTCCTCGTTTGTTTTATTACTCTTTTTCCTCTTCTCTGTTCTTTCTTTTTTTCTTCTTTTTTTAAAATAGCCGTGCATTTTACGCTCTATCGGCTATGCTCACTCTTTTTTCGCTCTCACTCACAAGCCTGTTTTGTCCCGGTTTACCTTGTTTGGCATGCTAGTTGCTACCCTCCTCTTACAACAATGGGTTAAAGTATATCCACCGATAAATATCGATTCCCGGTCTAGGATAACTCTTTGTCTGATCTAAATACTTCTCATTCAGATTGCATGCTCAAAGATTGAATGCAAATGGCACAATAACAATTAATAAGTCACTACTTCATGCTATAAGACACATGCTCATTCTTGCAGACTAAATTGAATAATGCTTCATTTATATCACATACTAAAGAATCGAGTCATACCTGCTTTGAAAAGGGTGGTTCATAACAGAATGTACGATTAATATGTCACTACTTCAAAAGTGGACATGACTCTTACCTAAGCGTTGTGAAACAAGGACAAAATTAATTGGCTCAATTTTCTCACTTAGAATGGATCAAAAGTCTACGTGGTGAAAAATGCATCAAAGAGAATTAAGATAGCAAAAACTTGGAATATAGTGTTAAAAAGCTAAGTGACGTTCCTACTGATGAGCTAAAATTTACCCCTTCAAAAATACAATTTATAAAAGACTCGCAACCGTGGGTAAACTAACTCTCTAACCAGCAGAGTACCGGGTCGATTGTTAGAATAGCTACAGGAGTACGAGGTCGATCCCAAGAGAAATGTGGTTGTGAGTACCAAAGTGAACGTGTTTCTTAGTCTAGGCGATCAAAGTTGTTGGTTTGTTTATACTAAAGATAGAAAAGAAATAAAATTAAACTACTTGGTTTTAAAAGACATAGCCGAACCATGATCAAAATAGTTAATTTCAACCCCACGGATAGACAAAACTAGAAGTGTGCATTATAACAAATGAAATCTCACATTCAATCTCACGGGTGCGTACTCCTAGTTCTGATGCTAAAATCTGAACAACTCTCCTTCAACATCCTATGTGAGGTTAACTAATTCTCCCTTTAGAAAACCGATTAATCTAACATGATTAAGTGTTTGTGAGACGCTCCGCTTTCGCGTAAAAACCTCGTTAAGGAAACAAGTCCGAAATTACTCGGTCGACGTTATTACCCCGATACTCACCAATGTACTACACCGAACATCTTAACGAGAATGTGTCAAAGCAAAGAAACCAAGCTTTACCTAATCCATGGTCTCGCCCGAAAGACTCCGTGAAACAACTTGTCATCGTTGGCTCAAGAACCACCCGGCACTTCATAGTTCAACCCCGGGGTCTAACACTAAATTACACTAATCTAAACTACCACATTCAAGTTATTACGTTGATAATAATACATCGATGAGCGCGGGCCTGAATTCACGACCTAAAACCCGGTATGTTTTACCTCCCGATCTTAGAACCCTTTTCACACACCACTCTCTTTGAACAACTCTCAAGAGTGATGTGTGTGATTTTTTTGACCTAGGTTGTCAATCTAGCCCAAATCCGTTATAACAAGTTCTAAGACGTGCAATATGTGAGATATAACAATAAAAAGCACTACACACTCCCTATTTCATTTTCCAAGGGTTGATTTCACCAAATTTTACATGATTCGACTATAATAAGTTTAGCTACTCATATATATATGTAGATATATAGATTTTACAAGTAATCAGACTCTGTCGAAATGTCATGGATTAAACGGCGGGAAGTTTTACATAATAGCCTTCTGTCAATGCCAGAATTCTATTAAAACCAAATTAAAACCTTAATCCAATCATTTGCCAGATTCTCGATACTTATATATATATGTATATATATATATCTATATAACAAAATGAAAGAAAACAAGAAAGAACGAACGAAAAACGGAAACTATATTATAACGATAATTATTCGAAATTATAACGAAATTACAACTATATATATATATATATATATATATAGGCCCCAAAATGAAAGAAAATGAAGGGAAAAGATGAAGAAGAGATGGGGAAGAAGCGGGCGCCAAAGTTGGCCAAGAAAGGGCAAAGATCACTCGCTAATGCCCTCATATATATAGGCAAATTGATCAAGGCCGGACGATCTCGAAAGGAACCGGACCGGTCCGTGTCATCATTTCAAATCATTACTCGCATGTGCAAGCATGTGCACGGTTATAATATATATAATTATATATTAAACTTCTAAAATTCATATCTTGAGTTGTAGACCTCCAAAAATCATGATTTAAACGTCATTAGAAAGCTCTCGGAAAACTCTACAACTTTCATGAAGGACACTTCTTCAGAAAACGCCTTTTTGATGGGCCATTCCCATTACGTGTCGTTTTCGGGATTTTCACTGATACGAATCGATTAGCCACTTGACCACCATTTGAGTTGTAGAAGTCCGATTGACTCGATTCAAAATGCGTTGTAAATATTATTTGAAGATCTATAACTTTCATTAAGGCCACTTCTTCAGAAAATGTCGTTTTGAAGGGCCATTTGTTCGTCGAAGATATAAATCGTTAGTGGTACCACTAACCACTGATCCACTTGACCACTTAGCACACTCTTTTATCCCTAAAAACACTCTTTTAGGCCTCAAAACGTGTCGTTATTCGAGATTTTGGTCAACCTATAATTCTCGCAATAAACCACCAAAATACCAAAACGAACCGACATTTACACTCCGGTCACTAAACCGGTACAAAAACTAATAAAAACACATAAAAACACGATATTTTACATAATAGTTACTACTTATATATTTTTATGAAACTTAGGAATTAAAGACTCGAAATGATACAAAAGAGCTCAAAATGATATCGAACGGGTGAAAAGTTATAAAATAATCGTGAATTTTTCCGTTATCACAACCCCCCACTTAGCTTTTGGTCGTCCCTCGAACAAAATAAGCGATAAAATAAAATGAATGAGGAAAAATTCATGAAGATATAAGATATAAATGACAATCGATGATGCAACCATTCGAATCATAATTACACGTTAACCTTAATATAAATGTATAACAGAGTGCGTGTGTGACAAGCCTTTTCAATTTCCACTATCCTTTCTTGAATAATTCAAGCAAACGCACAAATATCCATTCAGATAAATTCTAATGACTTTCCTAGGTATAGCAAGAACATTTCCACACAAAGTCCTTCCGTGTACTTATTAGGATAATCCCTAAAGCATATCATTCATATTTATACTGGGATAGTCGTAAGATAACTTCTCTCTCTTTTTTTTTCTTTTTTTTAATGTGTAGCATATGCCCTCATTCCCAGCAATAGGATGTTTCGTGATAACACCCTAGCTGGACTACTATCATCAGGCAGTCGGGAGCTTTTAAGCCTCATAGTGGTATAGTATGTTTCGTGATAACGCCCTACCGCACTCAAATCATTGGTAGCTACAACCGATATATATATAGTTTATCTTATTTTGACATTCTTTCTATCACATTCAAACCTTGAGATATTCACAAGACATGTTCGTGGTTAGGTACTAAGTTATCGCTATTTCTAGGATAAATCACTGTAATGTCGAATGGATACGATTTAAAATTTTTGCTTCAATATCAAAGGCTTACGTGAAGGAATTCATGTTACACAAATAAATTTAGGCTAAAATGCACTTACGGTTCAAATTAGTTATACATATCCAAATTGATCATTACATCTTTAAATCCATGAAATAAATGCCTTATTCAGATTATTTTAATCAACTCATTAATGTTCGAAAAATCAAAAACTAAGGGTTTAAACACTTACTGCCATTTCTAACCAACCATACTCTACCCCCACTTACAATTTTACATTATTCTCGTAATGTAAATGAGATAGAGAGGAAGACTTAGCTTATAAACCAGCAGAAAGGTGCTACCGAATCCCGTGAATAAATGACCATGAGAAAGCACGACCCTAATCCCTATACAAAACCAAAACAAAGAAAACACGGGACATGGTCCTCGTGCAAGACATCGAACAGGATATGGGAATAATAAGAAAATGGTTACATCACGCGTAAAATTCGATAGGCAATATATAGCACATAATAGCTTTAGATGGAAAAATCATCATACGGGTAAAGCACGTAACATCTAAGCATATACGTATCATAAAGAGTATCACATGAGCATATATCATAGTCAAGTCAGCTATTCCTAGATTCAATTTTATTACACACAGTTTTATTAAGGTGGGAATACTCACCACTATACTACAACGACCAGAAATTTGAAACAGACTAGATCATAAAATGAAATGTGTGAAAGAGCGTTGAGTCTTTTATACCCATATCCTCAAGGGTTCAACAACCTAAGTCCAAGAAATGATGTATTTGAATGTTTTCTTTTTTTCTCCATCGGGATTTTCGGATAACCACCTAATCGTTCCCTCTTTAATAACATTCAAACCTTCATCTTGAGACTTGGTTGTACTTTGTCCATATTTCCTATTATATTGACTCTGTCCACATATTCTACATTAAGACTAGTCTTATTCAAATTATTATTATTTAACGGGCTGCCTCCCGGTAGCGCTTTTGTTTAACGTCATTTGCTCGACAGGGTGACTCTAAACGGACTCAATCAACCAAAATCCGAACTCAAGAAGATCAATAGCTTAAGAAAAATTAACAAGGCGAGAACCATCAAAATTAAATTGTCTAGAAACGTACCTCGTTTGGCCCTCGATGTTATCTCCTCCCAGCCAGAGAATCTTCTTTTATCAGCCTGTCGAACCATCTTCTTTTGAAAATCACCATAAAGCTCATCCATCAGGAAGTATACAAATTGGACCACAGAAAATTCATTCTCACAGGGTGGACGAATGTAATAATCCGGAACTGTCATATCAAATATTACCAACTCTCCCGGTGGTTCTACCAAAGATGGCCGATCACTCTCCTGCTCTTCTAACTCTAAAATCCCATTATAGCAAACTGAATCCTCAACCTTATTCTCAACCTGAACTTCTTCAATGAGCACTTCATCTTTCCCATCCACCTCACATGTCTCGCCTCTTTCACATACCTCACTAATTCAATCAATTCCCCACCTTGTCTTGAAGATTTCTTATAGCGAGTCGATGACTTACCTTGAACTCCTCGTGATGTCCAACGATCGCTCTTGCAAGATCTCGGTCCAATCGCTCTAGTTGCTCTATTTGATCTGCCGGTGAAGTCTTCTTGTGGCATGGGGCAAACCGATCATATCGACTTTGATTCATCGGAGGTGAGTAGCGAGTGTTTTGCCATTCCGGATAATCGATCAAGTGGTGAATGCGGTAAAGCTATCAACGGCCGAGTATGAACACCATAATCTCGATAAGCACTAGGGTTCGGATAACCCTCATAATATTGTGGTTCATAACTCGAATAACCATAATTTCGATCCGGTATGCACTAGGGCAATTATAGGACCAAGAACCTTGGTTATTCTGGGCCGTTGATACTTGAGGCTCGCACACGAATCGTTGTTGATAAGGTTGGTAGGGTATTATTGTTGTTCAAAGCGTGGTATTGATTGAGAAATTCATCCATTTAAGCTCAAATCGAAAGATCTCGTAAAACAACAAGAAAACAATAAAAAATTTTCTTTTTTTTTTCTCGTTTTTTTATTTTATTTTATTTTATTTATTTTTATGGTAGCCGAAGGCCCTAAGCCTCAGTTCTAGCTGGACTTACAAGATATCAACCTAATATAACAACCCCCAGAAAGAGATTGGGTTGAGTACCAAAGTCGTATTCAAACCGAAGTTTAGGACAATATCACTTCAAAGATCCCAAGACTCTTATCGAAAGTAAAATAAAAATAAAAACCTAGGCCCAAGTCTTCGGTTCACTTACAAGATATCACAACAATATCACACATTTCCCCGGCAACGGCACCAATTTTTGATGAGCTAAAATTTACCCCTTCAAAAATACAATTTATAAAAGACTCGCAACCGTGGGTAAACTAACTCTCTAACCAGCAGAGTACCGGGTCGATTGTTAGAATAGCTATAGGAGTACGAGGTTGATCCCAAGAGAAATGTGGTTGTGAGTACCAAAGTGAACGTGTTTCTTAGTCTAGGCGATCAAAGTTGTTGTGTTGTTTATACTAAAGATAGAAAAGAAATAAAATTAAACTACTTGGTTTTAAAAGACATAGCCGAACCATGATCAAAATAGTTAATTTCAACCCCACGGATAGACAAAACTAGAAGTGTGCATTATAACAAATGAACTCTCACATTCAATCTCACAAAGTGCACTCCTAGTTCGATGCTAAAATCAACAACTCTCCTTCAACATCCTATGTGAGGTTAACTAATTCTCCCTTTAGAAAACCGATTAATCTAACATGATTAAGTGCTGTGAGACGCTCCGTTTTCACAGAAAAACCTCGTTAAGGAAACAAGTCCGAAATTACTCGGTCGACGTTACTACCCCCGATACTCACCAATGTACTACACCGAACATCTTAACGAGAATGTGTCAAAGCAGTAAACCGAAGCTTTACCTAATCCATGGTCTGCCCGAAAGACTCCGTGAAACAACTTGTCATCATTGGCTCAAGAACCACCCGGCACTTCATAGTTCAACCCCGGGGTCTAACACTAAATTACACTAATCTAAACTACCACATTCAAGTTATTACGTTGATAATAATACATCGATGAGCGCGGGCCTGAATTCACGACCTAAAACCCGGTATGTTTTACCTCCCGATCTTAGAACCCTTTTTCCCACACCACTCTCTTTGAACAACTCTCAAGAGTGATGTGTGTGATTTTTTTGACCTAGGTTGTCAATCTAGCCCAAATCCGTTATAACAAGTTCTAAGACGTGCAATATGTGAGATATAACAATAAAAAGCACTACACACTCCCTATTTCATTTTCCAAGGGTTGATTTCACCAAATTTTACATGATTCAACTATAATAAGTTTAGCTACTCATATATATATGTAGATATATAGATTTTACAAGTAATCGATCATTAAAATGTCATGGATTAAACGGGCGGAAGTTTTACATAATAGCCTTCATCAATGCCGAATTCTATTAAAACCAAATTAAAACCTTAATCCAATCATTTGCCGATTTTCGATACTTATATATATATATATATATATATATATATATATATATATATATATGTATATATATATGTATATATATGTATATATATGTATATATATGTATATATATGTATATATATATATATCTATATAACAAAATGAAAGAAAACAAGAAAGAAAGAACGAAAAACAGAAACTATATTATAACGATAATTATTCGAAATTATAACGAAATTACAACTATATATATATATATATATATATATAGGCCCCAAAATGAAAGAAAAATGAAGGGAAAAGATGAAGAAGAGATGGGGGAAGAAGGGGCGGCCAAAGTTGGCCAAGAAAGGGGCAAAGATCACTCTGCTAATGCCCTCATATATATAGGCAAATTGATCAAGGCCGGACCGGTCCTGAAAGGGAACCGGACCGGTCCGGTGTCATCATTTCAAATCATTACTCGCATGTGCAAGCATGTGCACAGTTATAATATATATAATTATATATTAAACTTCTAAAATTCATATCTTGAGTTGTAGACCTCCAAAAATCATGATTTAAACGTCATTAGAAAGCTCTCGGAAAAATCTACAACTTTCATGAAGGACACTTCTTCAGAAAACGCCTTTTTGATGGGTCATTCCCATTACGTGTCGTTTTCGGGATTTTCACTGATACGAATCGATTAGCCACTTGACCACCATTTGAGTTGTAGAAGTCCGATTGACTTGATTCAAATTGCGTTGGAAAGATTATTTGAAGATCTATAACTTTTATTAAGGCCACTTCTTCAGAAAATGCCGTTTTGAAGGGCCATTTGTTCGTCGAAGAATAAATCGTTAGTGGTACCACTAACCACTGATCCACTTGACCACTTAAGTTAATGGCACACTCTTTTATCCCTAAAAACACCTCTTTTAGGCCTCAAAACGTTTCGTTACTCGGGATTTTGGTCAACCTATAATTCTGCAATAAACCACCAAAATACCAAACGTAAATCCGACACGACACTCCGATCACTAAACCGGTACAAAAACTAATAAAAACACGATATTTTACATAATAGTTACTACTTACATATTTTTATGAAACTTAGGAATTAAAGACCCGAAATGATACAAAAGTGCTCAAAATGATATCAGAAACGGGGTGAAAAGTTATAAAAATAACTGTGAATTTTTCCGTTATCACCTACCCCCACTTAATCGAAACATTGTCCTCAATGAGAAGATGAAAATAGAAAACGGAAAGGAACTTAGCTTCGTTAAACATGGAGCGGAATAAGGATGGATCGGCATCAATAGCAAAGGGCGCAGAATAAAACTCCTCGGAAATCTGCTATAGTTAGCTCATACAAAACAAGAGACGGAACTCGAGTGACAATAACCGTATAATAAAAAATGCGGCAGTAAAAGAGAAATGTAATAACTCCAAAACAATTTAAGCCGACAAAATTATTATAGTAAGAATAAAAGTCTGACATAATACTACTAGATAGGAAAAATAAAAATAAAAATAAAAATAAATACTAGAAATGGAAAATAACAACAAGAAATAATAAGAACTAGTCCTCATCGAAATATTCCTCCCAGTCATCTCTTGGCTCGAAACGGGGAGGTGGTCCAGAACTTGAGGCAGCAGAATAAGATACTCCGTGATGTAGGGCAGTCCTAGGTGGTGAGGTCGAAGGAGGAACGCCTAAAAAGTCCATCATTCTGTCCATTTTGCGATGCAGATTCGCAATCTCTTTTGCATCCTCTTCAATCAAAGCCCTCTGAGATCGAGGCCCTTCGTGGACCGGAGTACGTTCTCTCTTAGCTCTTTGACCCACACGTCTCGGCTGTCGCAAGACTGATTGCGAACTGATTTTACGCTCAGGCTCTTCCCAATCATCACGAACCAAAACCGGAACCTCGTTTTCCAGAACGAACATATCAATCATAGGGCCATAAGGTAGCTGCTCTTGCTCGGACTCATCGGCAATCTCCAGGATGCGTTTATTCATTAGCATGTCTATGTTAACTGGAGATTCCTGTTCCAGGTAGAACATCAACTCTGCCCGCTTTGGTGTAACAGATACCGTGTGCTTGGTCGGTAGAAGGCGGGAACAAACAAATCTGTTCAGGATCTTCCTATCCAAAGATAGGTCATTCTCTAGGAAGATGGTGGGGACTCTCATTTGATTGAGCTTCCATTCCACCCCAAAGTAGTCAACTATCATCTACATCCTCTCCAAATCATTCATATTGGAGGATGATGTATATTCCTCCGGGCCCACTAGTGAATTTCTCACCCCGTAGTGTTCATTTATCTTTTCGATGGTGAAATCCACTTTCACCCCTCGGACCATAGCAAATGTGGCTCATGGGTTGTGCCCTGCATAGAACTCTCACACCACCGTCGAATTGAACCGGCTTGGTGCCTCTGCCATATCAAGAATGTCGTGGTACGTCATGACCTGAGGCAAGATACTGCCACAATCCTCCAAGTCGACGCCACGTTCACGACTAATAGGTCGGCCATTCTAGTGCCCTTTGAATGACTCATAAATCTGTAGAGAATAGAATTGCTCAACCCCGTCAATCAAAGGGTTGGCATCGGCATAGACAACCTGATGACCTCTTGGACGAAGAACAGTTCTGCTGCGTTTTGGACCCATAGTGGATGGACACAGAGAGGCGTGGATATCTTGATTACGCTATGAAATAGACCCTCGGTTTACCGGACCTCTTTGCCGATTTACCCTTCCTAATTTTTTACGACTTTTTCTAGGACAGTGCTGCTGATGATGGAAGAAGATGAACTGCAGCAACAACGATGTCACAGCAGTACCACACAGCAACAGAGGACGGAAAAAGGGTGTTTTGGGTGTTGAGATTGAAGGAAAATGGTTGATAGTAGTGGTGGTGATGGTGGGCCGAATATTTAGAAGTAGAAGAAGATGGTTGAGGATGAAGAATAATGGTGGTGAATGAGTGTTTAAATAGGAGAAAGAGATAGGAGATGGAAGGATTTATTGGGGTAGTGGTTAGAGGAGTAATGGTGGTGATAGGATTGAGGGGTTGATTGATGGGATTGAGGTGGAGTAATGGTGGAGTGTGGGAAAGGAGGAAATGATGGAAAAGAGGGGGAAAAATGGTGATTCTGGTGACTGGGGGACTGACCGATGCAACGTGTGTCCATCACATGTTATCGAAGGGTCTGGTCTAAAATCTAACACACAAAAATCGATAAAACTCATTTCGATAAACCAGGGGATATGCTCGATTAACGGGGCCAACTTTTCTCTAGATTTTCTCAATTCGCTCTACACACCTTACATTCACTTACTACTCAATCTCGACCTCAAATCACTAGTTCTTACTCTTTCTTTTGTTATTTCCGACTCAATCCTAACCTACTTCACTAAAATCCACAACGAGTAAAAAAAACCTTCCCAACATCAATTGGTTTCAAGCCTAAGGGTGTGGTATGATGAAAAAAAGCTCATCATTTCATCTGGCTACTTTTATTGACTCTTATCCTACCTAAGGTTTCAAGAGATAGTTCTGAGTTTATAGTCGCTAGCTCGACTTTCTTCGGATCCTCATTCAATCAGACGTCGGGGCTTTAACTCGCCAAACTTGCATTCTTAAGGTTTCAACCGTCATGCACATCCTTTCTTGTTTTCCATTATCCTCTAGGAGTGCTCTCTCTCGGTTTTTCACAGAAACTCTATGAGCTCTCTTCCTTGCACGTCTCGCTTTCTTTGCTCATGCACTAGGTCTACCCCTGCTTCGAGACTTAACCTTTATGTCCAAGGATTCCACATTTTCTCTTTTTGGCTTTATCTCATCACTACGCAATACGGACGGACTAACTTCCGCGAGCGTCTTGTTGTGGTCCTTCTCCTCATGTTCTTTAAGTAGTACTCTCATAAACTCCTGCTCACAGGTTTCTACAAGAACCTCTCAATGCCTAGACCTCTCATCCTTTATCTCCACAACTTTAACATCTCCAGAACCATAGGTCATCATGTAGCGTTCAGGCCTATTGTCTAGGGGTTCTAAGATCTTAACAGTTACTGCATCATTGTTCAACCTTAGAGTGCTTTCCCCTTAATCAAAATCCATGATCGCTCGGTTGGTCGCTAAGAAATGACTTCCTAATAAAACTGGGGCACTAGGATCTTCCGGTACGTCTAAGACTGTGAAATCTACCAGGGAACGTGAATCCTCCTTCCTTAATTGTGCAATTCTTTTTAGCGGTGGCGGGCAGCATATCTATTGTACGGTCGACAAAGGTCATGGACCGAGTCTGGTCCATGGTTACCTAAATCTTAACTTTTTGACAGAGGGAGAAAGGAAGAATATTGCAACTCGACCAGAGTCGCAGAGCCCTGATCCTACAGATACTTCATTGATTGAGATCGGGAGTCGAAAAGTCCTGGGGTCTTCTAGCTTCACTACGGTATCCGAGTCCGGGTAATCCTCAGGCTCAGAGAACATAGTGTCAAGATCCTCTTCAGGATCATCAGAATCATAATCAGAAGATATATCAATCAACTCAATAGGAAACTCACCTGGCCGATACGTTTCGTGCTCTTTCGGGTTCTCTTCGGCCTCCCGTTTAAGTGCTTCTTTTTCCCCCTCCACACGTTTCTTACCTGCTTCATACTGCTCTCTGACTTTTGATCCTGGGTACATGGAGATTGGTTTGATATTCAATACTTCACGAGGCATTGTGCTTGATTCGTCTTGCCTTTTTCAACTCTTGCTGAATGAACATTTGAAGTGTCCCGAGATTCCTGTGAAAGAGACAAGAGAAAAACAAAGAAACCCTGCTGCAGACCTTCTAACTAAAAGTAACAGGGATATACACAGAATCACAAAGGCTGTCAGAACATGATTTTCTGACCCTCGGTAAATTGGGGGCAACCCACGATAAACTGGGCTTAGAATTTCCTATTCTGGAAGTAAACAATGTAGGTTTATTTCAGGACGACTCAAGACTCAAAAAGAAATATTAAACTAAATCAACAACTTCTTAATTAGAGTTAAAAATGTTTATTCTTGAAATTGGTCATTGTCCCTGGCAACGGCGCCAAAAACTTGATCGCGCGTGTAAGTCGCTTAATACTAGCAAGAGTACTAAGTTATTCGTATTATAGCAAAGGCAAATCAAGGTCGATCGCACAGAGACAATGCAAAGTATAAACGATTTTAACCTAATTAAGAAAACAAATACGGTCATTGACCAACAATAAACATAAAGGAAACACGGTATTGCTTCCCCATCCCACCTATCTACTAACTTGGTCTAGTTAATCCTTATGTTTACTTCCCCACATAATTTCCTTAAATCAATCGAATGTTTTAATTCAGTTTTAGCTACAAGTGCATCTCTTCTCCTTATCTACTTCCACCGTAAGGACAAAGCGAGAAGTCTATACGCAACTAACCTCCTTCGTTGGTTGTATTAGCCCACACGCAGATGAAGTTCAGAGATGCCGCACGAGACCGAAGACCTCCCTAAGCAGCTATCGACTATGACTAGCACGTTCCTAGGGATACATCAAGACTATGTCCAAATTAACACTTCGCTAACAATCCTTCATGTCAATTTATGAATTACGAATATTAGATTGGCCAGACCTAATGAATCGTTTTAATTAATCTTGTTGATCAACGTAGCTGACGCTGAATCTCCATATTAGGGTTACCTAAATATTGCCATGTAAATCGGTTTAGACCGCCGGTTTACCGGGAGCGTCGGTTCCTATTCTGGAATCTACATTGATTCGTTCTGATTAATTCAAGTAAATTATGGGGTTGTTAAACTTGCAGATTAACTATAACACGTAAATACATGTAGATCTACCATAATAAAGACATAAAGGAAAGTTCAAAGCTTCATACCTTCGATTATGGGGATCTAGCTTGATCTACTCAAGATAGAGAAGGCGTGAAAGTGAGGAAACCAGAAATAAATCACCTAAAGCTTAAATGAACTTTATTTCATCAAATTGTATACAATCTATCAAAGTATATGAAAACTAATGGAGACACCTTGTAGTTCGAGTTCTGCGGCCTTATACAGATACATTAGCCGACTTATGACTCAATAAAACCCTAACCGACCTAGTAGATACGGCAGACTTCAGTTTCTTGTCCTTCAAGGCCTTGGTAATCGGGCCTAGGCTTCGGTTAACCGGCTCAGCTCTTCATCCCTTTTTCTGGCAGATTTCTTCCTGGACTTCATTCACTTGGCACAATGTCTTCCTTTCAGTCTAGATCCGTCCTTAGTTGCTCCAGATTTTGGTACATCCTGAAAAGTGTATAAACAAGGCAAAACAGTACCAAATCTACAGGATAATAACACAGATGCAGAATCATGAACCTAGGAACATGCATATAGCATTTAACAAATATTCCATATGATAACGAGCCTATCTATCTCCTCTTGAGCACAATTTGGGGTAAATAAAGGTTAATTTAATGGTGCATTTAGAGCGTTATCAACATGCATTTGTGAAGTGATGCAATTTGGATCACGAAGCCAAAGAGTTATAGCTTTTGGCCAAACAGAGATGACCATTACCCTTTCGTGTAGAAATACCTCATTTCGGATAAGGTGCCTTGTCTATAAATACAACTCAATGCATACATGAAAATCACATTCGAAATAAGCATCATCTTTCTTGAGTATTTTTGGTTTGATACTGACGTCTCATCTTCTGAATCAAACACCTACATTGTATACTGAAGAGATTTTCGTTTGATCCCCAAATGACATCATAGGGGCAAAACATCTCTTAAAAGACAACACATATTACGTGCCTTGAAAATTCTGTGTCATTGATACATTTACTGTCTATTAGTTTTCCCAACATCCTACGGATACCTCTACCCCAACATACCTCTCATTTTGGAAATTCTGTGTCATTGATTCATTTACTCTCTATTATTTTTTCCCAACATCCTACAAATACCTTTATCCTATTATACCTCTCATCTTAAATACACCACACCTTTTACATTGCCTTACCCCTACCCATATCTACGGGTGTACATGGTTCTGTTCGGTACGGTTAATGGCCGTTCAAAAACGAACCAAAAAATTTCGATTAATTGAATTCAAAACCGAAACCGAACCGATTCTTTTAGGTAACTGAATTGAACCGAACCAAACTATACATGTTTGGTTCAGTTCGGTCAACCAAATATTGAAATAAAATTTAACAATTATATTCAGTTATAAACAATTTGGTTTTTATTCGATTTTTTATTTCGATCATAAATTGTCCGGACAGCAATTCAGTTATATTCAATTTTCCATGAAAGGTTATAATATGTTGATTATGAATGTTAGTTATACAAGTTGATTATAAACATTTCCATTACAATTTTCTATTCAATTCGGTTAATGGTTCGGACTTTCATTCATTTTGATTTTTGGTTTGGTTATAGATAATTTGTAGAGTTAACTATAACCGAACCAAATGTTTTCGATTTATTTATAATACTAACCAAATTGAACCCAAAACATTTATTAACCGAACCGAATTGAACCAGATGACCTCGGTTCGGTTCGGTTTTTGGATAATCCGTATCCATGTACACCCCTACCCATATCCCCACCTAGCTGAACTCTAACCCTACCCTTACACCACCCACCCCCACTCCACTTCGGCCTCACCATACCTCTACTTCTCCCTATCTCCTCTCTCACCTCACACGCACCTGCACAAAAAACCTAAACCTCTACCACTACTACAAAAAAGCATAAAGATCATGGTTTTTAAGTGTGTTATTTTCACATTAGTCACGGCTTTCAAAGTGTGGCATATTGAGGTGTGACATAAATTACTTTAATACAATCACAGTTAAAAACTGGTCTATTATAATAGTTATCACACTTATAAAACTTGATCTATTATAGTTGTTATCACTATTAAAAACCGTGATCTATTATAATTTCATCACATTTAAAAACTGTGATATATTATAGTTGTTATCACACTTAAAAACCGTGATCTATTATAGTTGTTATCACACTTAAAAACCGAGATCTATTACAATTTCAACACGTTTAAAAACTGTGATCTATTATAATTTAAATCACACCTATAAAAGTGTTTTTTTCAAAAACAATATATAAGCACACATATTTTTCGTTCCCGGTGGTACTCGAACCCGGATACTCCAGATTAACAAGCCACACTGATTATCACTAGGACAATGACTTCTTTCTTCTAATTTTCGACCACACTAAACTAAGATCTCATTATAAAATATCATATTATTTTAATCACAGTTAAAAACTATGATTGATTGATGTTTTTGTCTCGGTTTTCCTAAAAACCGTGATAATAAAAATTATGATCTATTTTAGTTGTTATCACACTTAAAAACCGAGATCTACTATAATTTCAACACATTTAAAAACTGTTATCTATTTTAGTTGTTATCACACTTAAAACCCGTGATTTATTATAGTTGTTATCACACTTAAAAACCGATGTCTATTATAATTTCAACACATTTAAAAACTGTGATCTATTTTAGTAGTTGTTATCACACTTAAAAACCGAGATCTATTATAATTTCAATCACACCTATAAAAGTGTGATCATTCTTTTTTTTGGAAAATGAAATATACGCACACATTTTTGGTTCTAGTGGGACTCAAACCGGATACTCGAATTAAGAAACCACACTAATTACATTTGGCCGATGCATAATTTCTTATCGTTTTCGACCACACTAAACTGAAATTTTATTATAAAATATCATATTATTTTAATCACAGTTAAAAACTGTGATTGATTGATGTTTTGTCTCAGTTTTCCTAAAATCCGTGATAATAAAAATCGTGATGTATTTTAGTTGTTATTACACTTAAAAACCGAGATCTATTATAATTCAACACATTTAAAAGCTGTGATCTATTTTAGTTGTTATCACACTTAAAAAACGAGATCGATTATAGTTGTTATCACACTTAAAAACCGAGATCTTTTATAATTTCAACACGTTTAAATATTGTGATCTATTTCAGTAGTTGTTATCACACTTAAAAAACCGAGAACTATTATAATTTCAATCACACCGCAAAAATGTGATCATTATTTTTTTTTCACACCTAATAACTGTGAAATTTTTTTTAAGTGTGATATATACATTTTCCTTGTCTCAATTCTTTTAAAACTGTGATCATTATCTTTCTATAATCTATGTCTCCTTTTGTATTAGTGTACCTTAACATGTCCTCATTCTTAACCCTTCACCACTCATCGTATTCCCATCACCGTTACCCTACCCCTACATCATCCCAGCAACCACCATCCAGGGGCGGACTGACGTGTACTTAAACGGGGTACGCGAACACAACTAAATGGTGAATTACTTAAGCTTTACTTATAAAAAAACTTTTGTGGACATTGCTTAAAAAAACTACTCCTACAACAAATTATGGCCTAATCCCGATGAACTAATATCATGCGTCTGCCTTTGCAACTACCCACCACGATACCTCTCAACCCATCCTAACCCTCACCCACCTACCTTATCCAGGTAAAATTCACTTCGGTAAAATAATAAAATGATCACCCCCATATAAGTGTGGGACATAAAGGTCTTGTCAACTCGGGTTAACTCTTTCAGACCAAGCGATGATGACGGTCTAAGTAGTTGACCGAATCATTTATTACACATTTAGAACTACCAGGCCCAGGTCTGAAGGCGTTACAGGTTGGTATTCAGAGCCGAATATCATACAGACCTAAGTGTCACACCGTGAGAGACGGTGGGAGCCACTTTTAGAATCATATGGTAAGGACTAGACTGAGACAAGTCCTGGCCAAGTCCTGGCGAGGACGCCAGTCCTTTATAAAGAAAGGCGATGATGTAAAATCTCACATCGGTAAAGTAATAAAATATTCACCCTCATATAAGCGTGAGACATAAATGTCTTGTTAATTCGGGTTAGTCATTTTAAACCAAGTGAGGACGACGGTCTAAGCAGTTGACCGAATCATTTATTACTTTTTAACGTTACGAGACCCTGGTCTGAGGGCGTTACAATCCATTTGCGCCTCACCCTGACCCCACACTCACCTCAACCCTATTTCACTCATCTTAGAATGTGGGTTGGATGGAGAGAATAGGCATGTAGGTTAGATAGGCAAGGCAAGGGTGATAGTGGGTAGGTGGGGTTTCTATTTTGTTACATTCATTCCATTTACTTTAAAATAAAAGAAAAATAAAATGATTTTCATTACATTATAATTAAAATCTTGCTCCCTTCATTCTATTACAATCATACAAAATAAAACTTGTATAATGAAAAAATGAAATGTGGTTGCATTATTACCTTATATTAATGCCTAACAAACGAGATGAGATCCTCTGTTGTAGGGTTTATACAGCAGAGGTTGTTGTGTGTGTGGGGAGGGGTACAACAGTAATTTCATGCCAAAACTAAATAAAATTTTCTTATCAAAGGCAAATGGTTCACAAGAGATACAACAGGAGAAATTTTAGAGCACATACAATAAACGTAAAAAAGCCAATGAGAACATGCTTTTGGAGATAAATAGGCAATGTTATTTTTAACTTCATTTACAATAGCTCATATATTGATGTTGTCAATCAATTGAACGGGGATGAGAACGTGGATTTTCTCACGTCCACATTCACAACATATCTGTCAAATAATAATAAAATAATATTTAATGAGCCCACTTGACGGAATACATAAAGCAAATAAAATGGTTTTTTTATTTTATTTTTATATTGGTAATAAATTTGTATTTTTTATTCTAATCAAGTAGGTTTTCTTATTCCACTATTGTGGGGGTAATGTGATTTTGAATGGGATAAATTGCCACATCATATAATTTTGAGTCTTTTTAGAATAAATGACATTGTAGATGAAGTTATTAGAGCAACCCTAGTGGTAATCGGGAGAGAAGCCTTTTGATTATTGTTGTTTGGCTGATGTGGAGAAAGATAAGTGGAGGATAAATATAGAAGGGTTGTGGGGATAATTTGTATGTGATGTGATGTTGTAATGGTGATAATAGAGAATGATTGTAAAAATTAATTGTGTGTGATTAGATATTGTAATGATGATAAATATTTTAAATTTATTGATTAAAATAATATTAAACTTTTTTTTTTTAGGTTTAAGACTTTTTTTCCCTAAAAAAGAGGAGGCTTGACGCTTTGTTTTTTGAAAGACAGTTGTCTAGTTGCCTCTCTCAAAAGGGACAATAGAATAGATAGTCTTGAAAAAAAAATTGACTGTTTTTCTATTATTATTTTACATTTATGGAAATATTTAATCTATCCTAACAAAAATAAACTAATAATATAGTCAAACTACACTTAATAGGGTTTGCTCTTATCATACATGAGCAGAGGATCACAATTCCTAACAAATGGGCCCTAAAATCCAAAGATGTGACATGTTGATTAGAGATGTGATAAGTGTTGCTGGTTATAACATGTTGCAGAGTACCACTACCACATATCCATAATAAATTAATAACAATAATAATAATAATAATATTGATAGCTAGGTTGACAGCAAATTTCATGTGGTGTTGCCGCATATATTGCGGGATAATGCCATGTATGTTCAGCCGACTACTCTGCATGTTTTTTTGTATTTTTTCCCCACATAAACGTATTTTATTAACAAAAAGACGGGGAAAAATTTATCAAAAGTTGAAAGAAATGATGTACCGGATGTTAAACCATGTGCTTATCGGTGCCTTTATTATGAGCAGCGATGGCATGACGCAGGATCTCGTGTAAGAGAGTAAGAGAAAAGATTTAAAGAGACAAATAAAAATTTTAAGGAGGGGCAAATAAGATACATACTACATATATTAGTAGGATTTTTTCGGATTAAGGAGAGGCGATGCTGCCCTATATGTTGTCCATGTCTGCCATGGCGATTATTATATGTGTGCTCGTCATATACGAAATGCACATATGTGTCAAATTGTACATCTTTTATTTTTAAATTGAATTCAAATTGTACACCTTTTATTTTTAAATTGAATTCAAATCAGCATACAAGATATAGATTTATTCTTCAATCAATTAGGTGCATGTGGATATAATACACAAAAACCCCCCTCTCTTATAATACATATGGATATGGGGAAATACTTGTGTGGAGAGGAGGGTGAAACGATCAGAACCATACAGATTAAATACATAATGAAACTGAGTAGTATATGTAATTAAAGTGGCATACATACATATTGTATGGACAAAAGTAGTGAATCATGTTGGTAGTTTAAAAGCATGATCTAGGACATAGGTCGGTCAGAATAGAAGGAGTTGTGATCGGTTAAGCAAGAGATTTCGAGTTCGAGCCTTTGTGTATGCAACAATTATTGTTGGGAGAGGTCACACCCTCTTAATGCCCGACAGTACCAATAGTACCTCAAATGATTAGTCTCAGACAACTGTCTCTGGAAATACATTGCGAAAGCAACAATAAAAATTTAAAAAAAGGAATGATCTCGAGGATAGATGGTGATAGACTGATAGTTAAGCATGTTAAAGGATAAGGACTAAGTTGTAAGTTTTATATAGAGTAGAGGTCTAGAGTGTTAAAGGGTACACATGTGATGTACACCTGATATTAACTAGAACCATTTTGTTAGATCTCTAATCTATATGTATTGGCGAAAGCATGACCTACATACAACAACTAGAGAGGAAACTGCCTCTAAAAAAATCTATTAATATATGTAGCATGCATCTTGTTTACCCCCTTTATTTTTTTATTTGCATCTTTAAAAAATTTATTGTCCTCCCTTACCCAAGATCCTACGTCCGCCACTGTGTACTTGTTGAAGATACTAGAAGTGCAGGCGTGAGACTTGATTGCTCACTTGAGCATTAGGTCGAACACTTCAATTAGAAGAGCAGTTATTCTGTTATTAAGTAGTTACAGTAGTTGTAGATCCTATATAATGAGCTTAGATACTTAGAAAACAGATAAGAAGTCTTATTTTATAGAAATTCAATGCAATTCCATCCACTTCTCCTTTAATAAATTCTTCTCGCCAAAATTCTGCTTTGTAATTCTCCAATGAGTTCTTAATCAAATTCATATGTTCTTTCTTCTAGAATCGTTTCATTTTGTTTCTTGTTTGATATACAGTGTTCCATCATTGTTTTTAACATGTTATCATAGCCACCCTTTTATTGTGCAAGTGTTGGGCCTCTTTGTTGGCCCTCGTGTGTCATATGACCCAGGCTTTTTATAGGCCCACACATGACGGGGCGTGTTAATGTATCCCACATAGAAAACTTGTAATTGTGTCACCCACCATATTAAGAGATGGATTTCCCTCACATCACAACCTATGTTTTGGAGATGAAGCCCCTCCTCTTATAGTCCTGGATATAGCTACAAGACAAATCATCATTTCTAGAGATGTGGTCTTTCATGAATTTGACTTCCCTTTCCATCAGCAACCAACAATAGATCCAACCTTAGTTGTGCATGCTTCATACCCAAGATCATATGAGGATTTGACTGATGGGGGATGTGTTTTTAGTCCCACAGATCCAAATAACCTTGAGCATACTGACATGCCGTCAGATAACACACTAGAACTGATCAATAAAGAACCAGATAACCAAAATGAAGAACCAGTTAGAAGGTCTTCTAGAGTTAGAACTGCCCCCACTTATCTGAAGGATTATCAACACAATTTGTCTTTTTTCTCACACCACTCCTCGCTTGATACAAAATGAGGTGTCTTACAACAACATTTCAGATAAATACAAGGCTTTTATTACTTCAGTAGATCAGGACAAGGAACCTACCACATATAAGGAGGCAGCCCAATTCCCAGAATGGCAACAAGCAATGCAAAATGAGCTAGATTCTCTACATAATACAAAAACCTAGACTATAGTGTCATTACTAAAAGGGAAAGTCCCTATAGGTTGCAAGTGGGTGTTCAAGATAAAAAGAAATCAGATGGTACAATTGAATGATACAAAGCTAGGTTAGTAGCTAAAGGTTGCACTCCGACTGAAGGTATAGAATTCATTAAGACCTTTTCACCTGTTTTAAAGATGTCCACTATCAGACTGTTTATGATTTTGGCTGCAATGAACAATTGGCACATACATCAACTTGATGTGAATACAATTTTTTGCATGGTAATTTGGATGAGGAGGAATATATGAAGGCACAACCTAGATTAACTTTACGAAATACTAACTTAGTATGCAACTTAAACAAGTTTTTATATGGATTAAGGCAGGCTAGTAGACAGTGGAATGCTAAACTCACTCAAACATTGATCCATGCAGGATATTTCCAGTCTAAGAATGACCACTATCTATTCACTAAGGGTGCATGTCATGATTTTGTGGCTTTATTGGTCTATGTGTATGATATAATAGTAGGTAGCCTCAATATGCAAGCCATACAGAACTTAAAGACATTGCTACATCAAGCCTTTATAGTCAAAGATCTGGGAGAACTTAAGTATTCTCAATATGCAAGCCATACAGAACTTAAAGACATTGCTACATCAAGCCTTTATAGTCAAAGATCTGGGAGAACTTAAGTATTTCCTAGGTTTGGAAGTTGCTAGGTCATGGAATGGCATTGTCATGAATCAAAGAAAGTATTGCCAAGATTACTTACAGAGTTTGGATACCTAGGATCTAAACCTTCTTCTGTCCCCATGGATCCTACAATTACTTTGACGAAAGAAGATTCTCCACCTCTTGCCAACAACACTTATTATAGAAGTTTAGTTGGGAAGCTCATTTATTTGAGGAATACTAGACCTGTTATAGCTTATGCCATACAAGAATTAAGCCAATTCTTGGATCATCCTATAGAAAAGCATCTTGCACCAGCTCATAAACTACTTGGATATTTGAAGAAAGCCCCTCGTCAGGGCCTTTTGTTTCCTGGTACGGGTTCACCAGTTCTTACTTCAATTTCTGATTCTGATTGGGGAAGATGTAACATTACAAGAAGATCTGTGACAGGCTAACATTATTCCTAGAAGATGCTCTAATTTCATGGAAATGTAATAAACAAGAAGTTGTTAGTAGAAGCTCTTTAGAAGCTGAATATAGGGCCATGGCAGTCACAGCATGTGAGATCCAATGGCTCCAATATCTCCTGTGTGACTTCCATATTCCTCACCCACAGGTTGTTCCACTGTTTTGTTATAACAAGAGTGCCATGTATAATAGAAAACCAGTGTTCCATGAAAGAACAAAACATATAGAAACTGACTGCCATTTTGTGAGAGAGAAATACCAAGCTAAAGTGTTAAAACCTATGCTAGTAAGAACAGAAGACAACTTGGCAGACATACTTACTAAACCAGTTGACAAAGTGACATTTACAAGAATGCTACCCATATTTCCCATCAAGAACATATAGGAGTTCAGGACCTACAAGTGCGGGTGTGAGGCTTGATAACAAGTTGTCTTGGCTCAACCATTCCAGCTTGAGGGGGTGTTGAAGATACTAGAAGTGCAGGTGTGAGACTTGATTGCTCACTTGAGCATTAGGCTGAACACTTCAATTAGAAGAGCGGTTATTATGTTATTAGGAGTTACAGTAGTTGTAGATCCTATATAATGATATTAAATACTTTGAAAACAGATAAGAAGTCTTATTTTACAGAGATTCAATGTAATTCCATCCATTTCTCCTTTAAGAAGTTCTTCCCGCCAAAATTCTGTTTGTAATTCTCCAATGAGTTCTTAATCAAATTCATTTGTTCTTTCTTTTAGAATCGTTTTATTTTTTTTTTCTTGTTTGATATACAGTGTTCCATCACTGTTTTTAAAAGTACTGGAACATAATCTTTCTTGTATCAATGATCATTTTTTTAGAAAATGGGTGTTTTATTATTTAGGAAAAAAGAAGGGGGCGAATGCCTTACAAAAATTGTCTGAAAAAAGAATTACAAAAATCAAAACACAAATGATTATTTGAAGTCCCGCCAAGCAAGTCTTAGGTTATTAGCACGTTCCACCACCTTGGATAGAAAAATGGAGGCCGGGGGCCTTTCCTCACTGCTTCCCTAAATAATCTTATTTCTCCACATCTACACTCCATAAAGCGCCTCCCTCCAAGTGTACTTTCAAGCCTTCGAGCCAAGAGGTGACTCCTCCTGCTGTAAAAGGTTCAAACGCAGCCAATCCTCAATGTTACCCACACCAAAAAACTTGCTCCATCTCTCACGTGGTATGCTCAATGTAATCTTTATTGTATCAAGATCATTCACTGAAATACAAATAACCTTTCTTTCAAATAGGTATCAGAGCGGTTCATGGCAGATGTCGCCGCTGCCGCCATGAGCTCAACTCCGGCGAGTTATGCAGCTGCATCATCTACCTCAATATCAATTGGATCTTTTATTACCTAAATTCCATTTTCATTAGTCCTAGATCCTTACTCTCATAGTGTTGGTCCCTTGGAAAGGCTTGGATAAGTTTAGAGGGGGGGTGAATAAACTTATCACTAAAAACTCGGAGTTAAAACAAACTCAGTAAGTTTCAGCAGGTTACTGATGTCTCAGTAGAGTGCTGATGTCTTAGTAGCCTACTGACTCAAGTTTACTGAATATGTTGCAGCGGAAATATAAGAGTATAAGCCTTTTGAATATGTTGTGCTTGTGTTAAACCAAGTATTGAATACTCAGTAGTGACTTGTGTGTATGTGAGTCAGTATGAAGGAGTGAATATGATAAAGATTAAAATGCACTAAGTAAATAAGACACAGAATTTTTATAGTGGTTCCAGGTGGTGTAATCCTGTCAGTCCACTCTTCTCCTGTGGTGTTGGAGGAAATTCACTAGAGATCTTTGATGTAGCTGTTACAAAGATTCCTAAGTTGTTTGTCCTTCACCAATGACTATGGCTTCACAAACTACAAGAAACTTGAATAAGGTGGTATTGCTCCTCCAAGCTTCTCCATTGGTCCTTCAAGGGTAGAATTGCCTCTTCACCACTCCACCACAAACACAAATCCTTCACACTCCAAAGTGCTTCAACGCTCTAGTAGCATTGTAAAAACAAGATTTGAATCAACTAAGTGATTCGTCTTGCAGACTTGATCAAGAGGGTGATCAAGCTGACCTCGGGAACTTCAAGTGATTGACTTGATGTAACTTGATAGCTTATGTCTTGTTACACTTGAAGTTAATTCTAGATCTTGCAATTTCAACTTTCACAGAGTATTGTTCTTGATTTAAGTTCAAACAGGTATGCAACACTCTGTAAATTTCTTGATCTTTTACGTTGAAGAGCTTTCTTTTAATTTGATCTTCAAGGATTTTCCTTTTCTGTATTTTTCTATTTTATTTCTTCTTATTCTCACCTTTATAATCTGATCGAGTCTTATATTTATAGTCTCGGGTCCTTGAAAATAGCCGTTGCTTTTGTCCTTTTGGCTTCGATGGATGACAATCTGAATCCTGCATCGACATCGTCGATCTGCTTTTGTCGACTTTCCAGCTGTTCCATTTGACTTCGAATCTCTCCAACGTCTCTTTAATCTCAGCCATTCATCTTAAAAAGTAGTTAAAAGTCTCTTTCCATCGAATCTTGATCGGATAATGTATCCGCATACTATCACAGAGTGTTTTACAAGGTCTCTGAGGTCGATTAATTTATCTCCATTAATATATGATAAATCACATATTAATCTTTTATATCTAACTTTATTTGATTAAGTTAGATAACACCATTTCATCTTATAACTAAGTTCCAGTTCTTCAATCAACTTTTAGGAACTCAGACCTTCATCCATAGGTATATATGATCAATTTAGGTCACCACAAACTTGCCTAAATTTAAATCACATATCCTTATCCTTAGTTACTAAGTTTGGATCCTTAGCCTTCAATAACTAAGTTTGAAACCTTAGCCTTCAATTCTCAAGCATCTGCTTTGGTCCCCTACGAAGTCTCATCGACCTCTCAAGAGTCTCTGGTTAAGTCTCTTGACCCGGACATTCTATCGACCTATGAAGTCTCATGACTCTACTCTCAAGTGGACTTCAAGATCTGATGCTTGTTTGATCAAACCTATACAAGGATCAAACTCTAGTAAATCCTATACATCATATCTAGATATCTTTTTGCCTTTGCATACTATAACAGCTAGTAAGACACTCATCACCAAAACCCGAGGATTGTTAAAAGGATGTACAACAATTCTTCATAAAATTCTTTTTATTAAACATTTGTCCAACAATTTCCCCCTTTTTGGTGATGATGTCAATACCCTCACTTACAGCAAAGCAAAAAGATTAAAAGCAAAAACAGAACAAACTAGGTCAATACTCATTAAAATCAGTTGTTCAATTATCTGATCTAGATGCAAATGAGGTAGATTTTCTCATTTTATAAATCTTCTTCAAGACATCTCTTCATATACTTTGTCTCCCATTGTTTCTTTACAAAGATCCTAGCTACCTCATTTGCTTCGCCTACCTCATTTGTTTTTACGCTCATTTGCTTCCTGCTTTGTATTCCCTTCTTCCCCTTATTGACATTATCAACAAAATGGGACAAAGATACCATATGCAATCTTACGTGTAATTATCTTCTTCCCCTTTGATACTATCCTTGTATCAAGCTGCAGTAATTCTTGAATACAGGTCTACTCCAAAGAGGTTGATCCTCTTAGAGACTTTAGGATCTAATACAAAGAGTTGAAGTGCGAAGTGAGCTCAATTTGGTCTCAGGATTTCACCAAGCTTGTCAAGTTTTTGATGAATGGACGTCAATTGATCTTTCAAAACTTATCCGTCAATGTATTTCCTCGCTTGATTCCCTCATATCTAGTATCAAATCATTTCTGACATTTTGAGTAGATATGAAATTTGAAGCAATCATCGCCAGATTGTCATTTTCATTTACAGTTTCATCAGTTCTTCAAATCTTTGTTCTTGTCTATCCAAATTAGTTCTTAACTGTTGCATATCATGCCTCACAGTCCTTAACTCATTTAATTCTTCTACTGGTACCTTGACAATTATTCTTTTACCAGTAGCCTCATCAGTAGGCTCCACTACAGTGGCCTGGTCTTCTAGTTCCAACCTTTGTTCAGGTTCTGTTTGAGACTCAGATGCATGAACCATCATTTCACTTCTATGATATATCACGGTTTGGTCCTTTGTGGTAATAACAGCAGCTTCAGCAACTTGATTAACCACTTTTTGAACTTCAGTGACTTGATCAGTAAGAACACCACCACTAGATACTGGAGTCTCAACATCTTCATTTTCTTCTCCAAATATCCTGTCCAACATTTGTCCTACAAAAATTTGAGGGACAACTTCATCTCCAGCAGTATTGGTAACAACTTGTGCAAGTTTTTCTGCTGTGTGTTCATGTTGTTGATCTCTGGTATCAGTAGATTCTTTGTCAGCATCCTTACCTTGCTGACCTAGCTGATCTACAGTAGACTTCTCAACTTCTTTCAATGATCCTCCAACAGGAATATTTGTTTCTCCAACAGGAACTCCACTTCCTTCTCCTGGAAAAACTGATCCATCATCATTATCATCATCAGAATCAGAGGAATCATCGTTATCATCAGGTCCAGATGAATTTTTGATGTGAATGTTGCTGTACTTTCTCTTTTCATCAAAGAGATCCATCAGTCTTGTTTGTAGAAGGGTGGTGTCCAACAATTCATTTAGATTTTCTACACCCAGCTGACCAAAAGCCCAATGTTCAAAATCTGTCATAGACTCGGCAGCTGGCTTTTGCTTCTGATACAAACCAAATTTCCAAGCAAAGTATTCAATGATTAACTGTATGTCTGGATTTACCCTTTTCTTTTTCTTCTTTACCTTTTCTATCTTCTCATAGGGCATCCATAACCCTGTCTTCTTTGAAGTGGGTTGATCAAACTGGTGATCCAATAGCTCTTCAGCCAGATATTTAGTGAATTCCATTTCTGCGTCTATTTCAAGGGAATCTTCCTGTAGCAATTCATGAATTCTCATCTCATCTTCTTCAATAAAATTTTCTTCCTGAATTGCATGCTTATCAGCAAGGATATCAACAGAGTGGTATTCCTCCGAAATCTTGCTTCTTCTTCTCCCCGTGTTTCTAAGATCTACAGGTTGTTTCTTCCATTAGCACAGTTGTTTCATCTACAACTTCTTTTTCTGTTTCAGAGAACTGTTCAAGTTCTCTTTGTTTTATAAGAGTTCTCAACACTTTTCCCTTTCCATGTTTCTTCTTTCTTAATGCTTCTTTCATCCTCTTGGACAAGGGTTGTTCATCTTCATTAATTTCAGAGCTTTTTCTCTTCTTGGACTTAGTAAACTTTGCTCCCATTTCAGTAGGAGATCTGATAACCTTTTTCGTTCGCTTCTTCTTTCATTGATCTGACTTTAGTAATTAAGGATTCTCTTTCTTCAACAATTATCTTCTTTTTCCTTTTCTTTCTTACACTTCCCGCAATGCAGTGTGAGTTGTCCAAAACAATATATTTTCTCTTCTTCTTTTCTCTCTTTCTTTTGGTTGGTTGAGACTTCACTTTTCGCACGATCTGTGACCTACCCCATTACTACCATCACTATAATCATCACCGTCTCGAATCTTCATACTCTTCCAACTTTGGAATAATCGTTGTAATCTCGCCTTTGTACCTTGACTTGTTGATATCTTTTGGTGTAACATCGGGTATAGCAAGGTGATTCAAGATGGATTGCACCAACAATCCCAAAGGCTTTGTCTTGGTTCTTCTTACTCCATTCTTATCTTACGAAAAGACTTTTCTTAAATAATAGATGAGATAACCAAATTGATCAAACCTTTCGCTTTGCAAATGATTGTCATCAAATCTATTTTGGATCCACTCGGTGTATCCAAACTACCACTGAATCCCAAAATGTTCTTTGCAAGAATCTTGCTCAAAAGTTTATATTCCAACCTTATGTGTCGACATTTATGCTTGGAGTGGAGGGATGGTATTGTTTATTTTTATTTGATCCACAAATTCCACTCTTTCGATTCTCGCAATTTACGGATGCTGTTAGCATTATTGGCGGTCCAAAACCATAAATCTCTCTTAAGGTATTTGAATCAACCCGAAGGTGTTGTTGTTGTGATTGTCTCAAAACTATCATCATCTTCTTCATCTATCTTCATGTTCTTCCAAAACTCAAGAACATTTACAAAAGATATCGTTTTTAGGCGATTGTTGAGTGCCTTTTCTAAACCAGGTATTCTCTTGATTCTTCGTCCCTATGTTGATGGACAACTTAGTCAATCCACAATCACGAAACATAAGCGGCAATGCTTTTGACAGTTCCAATTTGAACTTGGCTCGCCATTGATCTACTTCTGAGAAAGATATGTTGAGATTAATACTTTGAGACGAAAGGATTAGGAGATTTCGTTCACACGGTGATAAGACATAGAAAAGATATTGACCAGATGAATCTTGGTGTAAATGTATAAGCTAGTTAGTTGAATGTCAGAAAAACCATCGCTTCTCATTACTGTGCATTAAACCACGATTTGAATTGGGTTTTGTGAGATTCCGACACGTGGCCCATCAACTAACTTCATGATTTTTGTAACCGTCCGATCCACTAACTATGGTCATAAAGATCATTTTGGCGCGAATTAAGATTAACCATTAAAATGATTTGACCAGTAGACTTTCTTCTTGATGGATCGATGTACTTCTTGATGAGATTGATTTCTCGGTAGGTACAGATAATTTGAACGGCCTTAATGCAGAGCGAGCGACAGAGGGAGATCCTCGGAGGTTCTTCGACATGAGCTTAAGCAGATCTAGCGACTCGACAATCTTCCAATCAAGACAAAAATTAATTTCCATGGCAACTTCATTTGTTCAAATGTCCAAATTCTGTCCTTAACTTGACTTTTGATTGGAACAGTCACTGTTGAGCATCAAATAAGCTGCAAAACAAAATCAATGATTTTTGGGTACCCATATCTGTTTGGGTCCTTGATTGTTAGTGGCAAGTATGATTCTTGGTAGGTTTCCATAAGGTCTCCTTTTGAAAGTATCATACTTGGATTCATATGTGTACTCTACACTCCCATAGAATTTGTTGATAGGTTGTGTAGTAGTTACATGTGTTCTCTGGCTTTTTGGTCTGTAAATCTTCTTTGAATGATTTTGCTTGATAGAAGTAGATGCATAATCATTATAGTGCTATTGGTTGTATACAGCTCTATATTGAGGAGTCTGTTGAGGTCTCTCTTTGAGGATTTGTATAAGACCTCTGCTGAGTCCTCTGCTGAATCCTAGCATTATGATTATACTTCTTATTTCTAGCAAATGGAGCAGGAATATTCCAGTCTTCATTAGTAGGAAATAATCTACCTTTCCCCTATGATAAGTATCCCTAGAATGATCACCATTTCTCGGATTTTGGATACTTGTTCTTGGAATATTTCGACCATTCCTTTGTGGTCCAAATAGACTTGGTAGTAGATCGCTATCCGCAGTCTAGAAGATCTGACAGATTTTTCTTTTTGGATTTATTTCTTTTTCGGATCTTTGATTCTTCTTTGACTTGTGATTGGGCCTCTTGGAAATCTTCTCGGTGGACTTCTTCGCTTCAAAGAACCCTTTTGGAATTGGATTTTGTGCGGTATAAACTTAGGACCAATCCTGGTACTAGGTTCATGCCACTTTATTGGATCCATCCTTTTGGATTGTTGAGTTTCAAATCCTAGGCCTGTTCTATCTCCATATGGCTTGCCGATTTGAATGCAATGAAAGAAGAAGATGGTTGTGAGATTCACCGCCATCGATGATTGATAGACTTGTCTTGATTCTTTTCAATCATCTTTTCTTTTCCTTTGAGATTATTCAATTCACTTTCAACCTTTTCATTTTACGATTGTAAAGCCTCCTTGCTTGCCTTCACAACCTCATATTTGATTGTATTTTCCTTAGTTCATTAAGAATGGCATCCAAGGTTTCTTCATTATCGAGCAATTCTAGGAGTTGAACCAGGTGGATTCGTAATCATTATCGGTGGGACGTATTGATGAAGTAGAATTAGGTACCTCTTCTGTTTCATCATTATTTTTGAAAGAGTGTGTTTTTAATTTTAAGTGACACTATTCTCTTGTTGCTTTATTTTATCTTCAATGAGAATCACTACTAGTATCAATTCCTTTTCGCTTCATCGAGAGATCACTTAGTGAAGGAAATCCTTTGGATTGATCATCATATGTGTTGAGGTTGATTTGCACATCATCATTGAATTGAGGTTCTGGATTTGTGTGAGAACTTGTAGTACTGAACCTTTCATGTATTTGATCCTGAAAGTCAGATGCAATGTTTTGTAGATATTCAGTCACTGGATAGTTAAGCCAACTTCTAATTCTAGATGTATCCATGATGCAAACTTTTGAAAGTGATGTTTTGAAAGAATTTTAAAAAGACTTTACTGAAAGCACAACAAACTGGATAACTTCAGAACAGAAGCTCTACTCCGATACCAATTGTTGGTCCCTTGGAAAGGCTTGGATAAGTTTAGAGGGGTGAATAAACTTATCACTAAAAACTCGGAGTTAAAACAAACTCAGTAAGTTTCAAAGAGTTCATCGATGTCTCGATGAAGATCAGCGATGATTGAGAAGTCTTGATGTCTTAGTAGCCCCTCTTGACTCAAGTTTCTTGAATATGTTGCAAATGAAATATAAGAGTATAAGCCTTTTAAATATGTTGTGCTTGTGTTAAACCAAGTATTGAATACTCAGTGAGTGACTTGTGTGTATGTGAGTCGGTATGAAGGAGTGAATATGATAAAGATTAAAATGCACTAAGTAAATAAGACATGCAGAATTTTTATAGTGGTTCCAGGTGGTAATCCTCACAAGTACACTCTTCTCCTGTGGTGTTGGAGGAAATTCACTAGAGATCTTTGATGTAAGTATTACAAAGATTCCTAAGTTGTTTGTCCTTCACCAATGACTATGGCTTCACAAACTACAAGAAACTTGAATAAGGTGGTATTGCTCCTCCAAGCTTCTCCACTGGTCCTTCAAGGGTAGAATTGCCTCTTCACCAGCTCCACCACAAACACAGTCCTTCACACTCCAAAGTGCTTCACTGCTCTAGTAGCAGATTGTAAAAACAAGATTTGAATCAACTAAGTGATTCTGTCTTCAGGCTTGATCTAGTAGGGGTGATCAGCAGCCTCAGGAACTTCAAGTGATTGACTTGATGTAACTTGATAGCTTATGTCTTGTTACACTTGAAGTTAATTCTAGATCTTGCAATTTCAGCTTCAGCAGAGTATTGTTCTTGATTTAAGTTCAGCAGGGTATGCAACACTCTGTAAATTTCTTGATCTTTCTGTTGAAGAGCTTTCTTTTAATTTGATCTTCAAGGATTTTCCTTTCCGTATTTTTCTATTTTATTTCTTCTTATTCTCACCTTTATAATCTGATCAGGAGTCTTATATTTATAGTCTCCAGTCCTTGAAAATAGCCGTTGCTTTTGTCGTTTTTGGCTTCTGATGGATGACAACTGAATCCTGCATCGCGACATCTTTGTCGATCTGCTTTTGTCGACTTTCCAGGCTGTTCCATTTTACTTCTGAATCTCTCCAACGTCTCTTTAATCTCAGCCATTCATCTTAAAAAGTAGTTAAAAGTCTCTTTCCATCGAATCTTGATCAGATAATGTATCTGTACTATCAGCAGAGTGTTTTACAAGGTCTGCTGAGGTCAGATTAATTTATCTCCATTAATATATGATAAATCACATATTAATCTTTTATATCTAACTTTATTTGATTAAGTTAGATAACACCATTTCATCTTATAACTAAGTTCCAGTTCTTCAATCAACTTTTAGGAACTCAGACCTTCATCCATAGGTATATATGATCAATTTAGGTCACCACAAACTTGCCTAAATTTAAATCACATATCCTTATCCTTAGTTACTAAGTTTGGATCCTTAGCCTTCAATAACTAAGTTTGAAACCTTAGCCTTCAATAACTAAGTTTGAAACCTTAGCCTTCAATTCTCAAGCATCTCTTTGGTCCCTACGAAGTCTCGACCTCTCGGTGAGGTCTGTCTGGTCAAGTCTCACGACCCAGACGCTCATCGACCTATGAAGTCTCTTGACTCTACTCGGTGGACTTCGAAGATCTGATCTTGTTTGATCAAACCTATACAATGATCAAACTCTAGTAAATCCTATACATCATATCTAGATATCTTTTTGCCTTTGCATACTATACATGACTAGTAAGACACTCATCACCAAAACCTGAGGATTGTTAAAAGGATGTACAACAATTCTTCATAAAATTCTTTTTATTAAACATTTGTCCAACACATAGCACCGGTTCCAGTTCCTCTTTTGGCTTACCACCACCACCACAATCTGCCATAACCTCCGGCATGCAGTCTTCCCCGGTACTAAATCTTCTTTATATTGCTCTGGATGCATTACTTCATCACCGTAATCACACCAATTTACGTACATTACCTTGTTTCATGTCAATTTACTCTCATTCTCCGAGACCTCTAAACTTCATTTCCGTATTAGGGTCATTTAGCAAAGACACGTGATTTGTGAAGCTTGGCCGTGATAACTATTTGCTCTTGAAGTTTACCATCTTACCCATTCTCATGCAGACATCAGCTGGAGGGTCATTCTTTGGATACCAGTCCATGTCCTTCTCGGTTTACTTCAAGTTCTTTGTATGATTCTTCGTATAATCCTGCCTATGATGATTGGATGGCAATGATCAACTTTTTTATGGACTGAATGATGGCTTCCATGACTAAGCAAGCCTTGATTGAACTTTTTGGGTGTTCTACTGCATATGAACTCTAGAAAACTCTTGAAACCCTTTTCAATAACAGATCAGAGGCAAGCATGCTTGAGTATAAAGGGGTCTTGACTAGAACATATAAAGATACTAGATCTATGGTAGACTATCTTACCTTGAGGGAGTCATATATTGATGGACTCACATCAGCTGGATACCCTATTTCAGATGATGAACTCATTTTAACTAATCTTGGAGGATTAGGAAATGATCATGAGTTAGTGATTGTTAACATTACCTCTAAAATAGGCTCATTGACATGGCAAAAAGTTTAGTCCCAACAGGTGACTCATTAGAGGTTATTTGCTCATTTCAATCCTTTTGCAACCTTAGATGTTCCAACACTATCTGCCAACTTTTCTGCTCAAAAGAACGAAGGTCCTAGACCTAATTCCAAGCCTAACATATCCTACGGGAATCAAGATTCGAGGTAGAGGCGAGAGGCTTTAGAGGGTCCAGAGGTAGAAAGCAGTAGGTGGTAGGTCGGGTCTTCCTAATGAGGTTTTAGACATGTTTGTCGGTGTGTGTGAAAGATGGGCACACTACATCTATTCGCTAATATAAATATGATTATGCTTATCTTTGGTTAGTTAGTAAAAACAAAGAACAACAATGCTTTTTCAAGGATCCAAACTAGTCCCAATGAAACTTTATATAGCATCAGTTGACACTCTTTTGAATACTAGTTAGAATGTTGATCATGGTGTCAACAGTCACATTACTTTAGATCTTAGCAGTCTCCATCTCAATTCAGGATATGTGGGGTCTGATAGCTTACAAGTAGGCAATAGTGAGCCTCTAAAAATAGATCATGTTGGTCAATATGTCATTCCTGCCAATTTCAACTTTAATTTGTCTCTCAATAATTTCCTTTATGTTCCTGCTATTACTAAGAATATGTTATGTGTATCCAGGTTAACCACTGATAATCTTGTATACCTTGAATTTCACGATGATTCTTGTTTTGTGAAGGATCTGGCTACACGAAGGGTTCTACAGAAGGAGTCCTTAAAAATGGTTTGTATCAACTTCATGTTCCATCTGATTTGAGTTCCCTTCACTCCAAAGTGCCAGGAGATCAGCCAATTCTCAGTCTAATTCTCACTTTCCTTCTGATTAGTTGTCTGAAGTTTATCCCAGATTTAGCTCAAATAAGTTAGGTCATAAGTCCTTTGTTGTTTGTTTATCTACTAGTAATGTTGCCAATGTTTGACATATATGGTTAGGCCATCCCTCAGAGAGGGTTTTGAATCAAGTCTTAAAATCTTGTAATATTTCTGTGAAAAATAATGGAAACTTGTCTTTTTGTGAAGCTTGTCATTTTGGAAAACAACATGCCCTTCCATGTCTTGTCTCTAATACTCAATCTACCTCCTCTTTTGATCTAATACAATATGATATTTGGGGGCCCTGCCCCAGTGCAATCCTCGTATGGTTATCACTATTATATGCATTTTATGGATGACTTAACTAGAAATACTCGGATTTTTAAAACTAAAGCCTGGTGCCTTATCCACCTTTACTCACTTTAAAAACTTGTTGAAGCACGGTTTTACAAAAAATCAAATTCTTACAAGCAGACTAGGGGTAAATTTTGGTCATTTGATCAAGTCTTAAAGACTATGGCATCATGTTTAGCCACCCATGTCCTCATGAGCATGACGAAAATGGGAAAGCTGAAAGAAAACATAGATCCATTATTGAAATGGGATTGACTTTCCTGGAATATGCACACATGCCACTACATTTTGTTAGACTGATCAACTATCATCCTACCCATGTCTTGAGTCATAAATCTCCTTTTGAATGTCTATTTGGTATGTCTCATGGTTTTACACAACCTATAGTCCTTGGTTGTGCTTGCTATGCAAATCTTAGGAACTTTCAAACTAGGAAGTTCCAATTCCACACCCAGAGATGTGTCCACTTAGGCATCAGCCCTATCCACAAAGGCTTCATGTGCTTAGATTCCAATGGGAAAGTATATGTGTCCAGAGATGACAGCTTTGATGAATTTACTTTTCATTATTAGAGGTAGTCATTTAATCAGTTTGAATACTCCACCTCCAATCTACCTACTCGTGTCCTGAACCCTACTATTCTTTTGCCTAGAAGATCTATCTCTTATGTTGTGTCCAATCCATCAAGTGTAGATAAGTCTACTCCTACCACACCAGTTTCTATATATGTTGCATCAGATTCAATAGCTCTGTCTCCACACTCTCCTACCTCTTACTCTCCTGCCATCCTTGTATCTTCTTCTAAGGTCCAAGACTCAGAGTCTTTCAGTCTGCCTTTTTCTAGTCATTTGCCGCTTCTACTGATTCTCCTATTCCCCCTTCTACATCCTCTCAGTTACAAGTATTAAATCACTATCCTATGAAAACAATGACCAAAAGTGGCAATTTTAAACCTAAAAGTTACTCATATTTAGCTACCTCATAGTGTTCTGACCCTATCTGAACCAACCAAAGTATCATAAGCTCTCAGTATCCCTGAATGGAAGGTGGCTATGGAGGCTGAATACAATTCTCTTCTTAAAAATCATACATGGGATTTAGTTCTTATGTCTCAAGCTCATAATCTTTTTAATAACATATGGGTTTTGATGCAAACTTTCCTAGGGTTCCAATCTCACCGGTAGTGTACCGGGTCAATTGTAGTCTAGTACGGTGGTCAAGGTCGTATCCCAAGGAAATGTGAGGTTAAACACTAATTAGTTATTATTATCTTGATCCAAATCGCAAGTTTGTCAATAAACTAATAATTAACTACAAAGGTTGTTCAAATGATAAAAGAAACTAACTAAGATGATCTGTAGTTCAAGTCATCTCTCTTAGATTATTTGGAAATGATCAACCTACCGCCTTCCATTGGTGTTCTATTGTGTGAATGGTGCATTCCTAAATGAGTGATTTCCCCTCGTACGAGTGAATGAAACCACACTTGTCTACTCCTTGGTTTAAGCACCTTAAACCGAATGAATTGACAAGATAATGACTTGAATGCAAGACTCCCCGGACAAGGAACCGAATTCCACTAGGGTCGATTCTACCTTCCGTTCTTCTTGCCATTTTCTCACAACTAACGTCTCCATTCGGTGTCCATTAGTTGTGTAGGTGCATATATAGGTCAATTACTCCAACATACACATTAACAATCATTGCAAGTAAGAATATTTTCAACACAATAGAAGCTAGCAACATAAACAATCAATTCCAAGCAATCAAAGGGATTAACTATCATTACTATATCATCTTAGCTAGTATAAAGAACTAGCCACTCATAATTACAACTACTAACAAGTTAAAGCTAGTATTCATAATGATAAGAATGTACCAAAATCAAGTGATGAACTCGAAAATTGAGGGTTCATCCAAACTTCAAAGTAACAATGAAAATAGAATGCAAAATGGTTGCTTTCTACATCCACCAAAAGCTTCAAACATCAAATGATCATTCTACAAAATGTTACAATGGATTTAAATGTTAAAGGATGGAATTTTGGCTAGAGGAGCCCTTGAGGTTGAGGTACCTGCAAGTATGAAGAAAAACTGATGTCTTTTGCTCTCTGATGATCTCCTTTTCTTTTTCTTCAAAAAATAGCTTAAAACCATATCAATTTGCTCTTTTTATAATACGGCGCGCGCCGTAGTGATCTCGGTGCACGCCGAGCGTGACAGAGTGGTAGAGAAGTGACACCACAACTAATGCGCCTGCAATTATACAATTTGATGTCTCGGTATGCGCCGTAATATGTCCCGGCCTGCGCTGAGACATCACTTGCATTGCAAATTGAATGAAACTGAGCCCGATTCTTCCCTAATTTCCTCTTCTGCTTTAATAACTCGATCTGATTTTGATAATTTTATTCCACACTCCCGTAATCACTACAACACATCAAAACAAACATAGCACGAGTAATTCTAATAATGAATTATAATTGATAAGCTCTAAAAATTTATAAAACGTTGGATATTGGTTGTGTCTACACAAAATAAAAGTGATTCGATTTATAACAGAACTCACTATAATTGATGCAAAATATCACTATATACTAGGGGAATAGGGTAGAACGTCGTGGAAATATATCATCCGGTCGACATACATCAACCACTCCCCACTTAGCTTTGGCTCACCCTAGAGCAAACACGCGATAAAATAACGAGAGTTACAATCAAGATAATGCTATGTCGAGAATTAAATGTTCATTAAGGTAATGTAACTAATCAGAATTATAAATGTATGTTTACCGTGATCCAAGACAATAGCGGTATGCGTGTGTGAATATTCCTCAGATTTGTTATCAAGTACTCAAAGAATGAAATCATGCATGCAAAACTCATAATACGCAACCATAGGTTTAAGAATAATACCAATCTCCACTAATCGAGGCATTTGAGTCAAGGAGATAGATCGGACAGAATTTCCGACTTGTAACGTTAAGCTCGGGAATTGGCTAACCAAAGGATAATAAGGATATATCAAAAGAATACGGGCAAGATAGTAAGTATCTACACCTTCGAGTCCACTAAATTGAACCTTTACTTCTACTTTCATATAGTCACTAAAGACGTCTCCTTGTAACCAACACGAGATAAAAGCACCAAAAACAATTTGATTCACTTCCGACCCTCATTACGATCTTGATGAGCTATCCTTCCAATTTCTTTGAACTCAAACCGTTATTTATTTGAAATAATTTTTTTGAATTAAAAATCATATACAACTATGGCTCCGAACTCAATAAAATACCGTCTCAACTGTGCCAACAGTGTCATCCAACACTCAACTCCAAATTCATCACCACATGATCCACCGAGACTTACTATACTTGCGGGGTGCGAAGGGAATGTAGACCAAAATTAGGTTAAGGGTCAGATTATAATGTGGTTAATCACGAATGGCTGTTTCGAGTAAGGTCTCTCCACTCTACAAGGCTGAGATGGGGACATGTGGAAATTTATGTTGAGGCGCAGCCATTTGGCTCTAACTGAATCAAATAAAATGTCATGACCGTCATCCCTAACTCCGACTCTGAATACCTTTCTATTTCACCTCGAAAGGATATCAAGCCTAAGTTCTAGTTGCTAAGGAGGCATGCTTGCATGATTACTTAAAAGTATACCTGTTAACTAAAAAAATGAAATATACTTACTCTAAGGGTTCACACTACAATCACGGAATCACATCAAAATGCATTTATAATTTATTAAAGTTACTTACTTTGTTGAAACATCTATTCTTTTAGTTAAATATCTTAACATGTACCAAAATTAATTTTATCAACTTGAGTGTTCGAGTTTTGACTAAAGTTAAGTGTTTCTTAAGTATATAGTGAATTAATTCTATGTTGTCCCAACTACATTTCCACTCCCCACTTACGATCTAGCATTGTCCTCAATGGCTAGTGAGGATAGAATTAGTAGGAGGGAAGAACACATGATCAAATATAGCAAAGTGTGATAAATCGAATCATGACAGTGTGTGCACATAGACTACAAGATAAAGAAAAGAGCAAAATAAAATAAAAAGAGTACGGCGCACGCCGAATTATGCAGTGGCGCACGCCGAATTATGCAGTGGGAAAAGCAAGAATGCATGCATGCAAGGAGAGACAGAGACAAACAGAAAAATACTAGAAAGGAAATTTTTTTTAAACAAGAATACTATATTATACAAGGACAAAGGAAAATGAAACAACAAGATGAAAAGGTGCAGAGCACCAGATTATTACAACGAAACATAATACAAACTGAAGAAAAGAAGAAAAAGTAGCAGATGCAACAAACTTCATTCAAACTGATAGCAGGTAGGACTGAAAACGAAGAAACTGACCACCAACACAACCAACTGAAAACTCAAAAGCCTACAGCCCACACAAGCAACTCAAAACCCAGGCAGCACATCATCATCAGAAGAAGAACTCGAGACGGGCGGGGTGGAGGAACCTCCGGGCGGGTCAACAGGCAGGATACCTGATCGGGTCACATGGCACGGGAGAATCTCATCACCAAGCTGAGTCGGCAGTCCAGCGACACGAGTGTACAGGTGCGAAAAATCAACCATGTGAAAGGGAGCGGCTGGCACAGGTGATGTGGGGCTGTGGCAAACTGAATGGTGGATCGATGGATAAGAGTACCCCAGTTGACAAGCGCCCCAACCCGAATAACATGAAGGAGGATAAGCTCCTCGTCAGAAATTTGGGAAAAAAGCTGGGATGGCATGACTCAAGAATTAATAAAGTGCTTCCATGCACGTGCATCAGCGTCTAGGTCAGCAACAGTCAGGGTATCAGCAAGGCCGTGATTAGAGGGAAAAAGTGCCGATGGCTTCGTAGACACGAAATGCAAAGTTCTGAGGGTTATCAAGTTCCCACAACTTCTCGTAAGGAGACATGGGTTGTGCATAGTCCTTAGAAAGATGGTAAACGGAGTTGATGATGCTAAGATAGAAAGGGACGTGGACACCACGCATAGGAACTGTACGAGTGCCGCTCACTGAGCCAGATGCATAGAGAACTGAATAAAATTCCTGCACCATCGAGACGTTGATGCGACCATGCGGATCCCTGACAAAATGCGACCAGCCACCCCAAGTGACTCCAGTTTGCTATTATTGAGTCCAGTTTGCTATTATTGAGTCCTTTTCTTATATTGAGTTTGCTATTATTGAGTCCTTTCTTAACCTGAATGGGAGCACGGCTGAAACAATGGACATAGCGGTTGATTGCTATCTCCGACCCATAGGTAAAGATTGACGGTGGAGAACGAGGATGTGTGTATTCAGGTGAAGATTCAACTCTAGGGTAATCTGGTGGAGTGAGGGATGGTGAAGGAGGTGGAGTGAGTTCATTGGAAGAAGACATGATAAAAAGAGGTGATAAGGAAAAGTGAAGGGAATTGAAATCTGGGGTGAAGAAAGAAGATAGACGGGAGGAAATATATATATATATATATATATATATATATATATATATATATGGATTGGAAAGAAATGTGGCACAAGTTGCAAAACAACTCTGCTGAGCAATAGTGATACTTACAAGACGGCGAGGGTAAGTCACGGCGCAAACCGTGACGAAAGGCTGACACTAAGCTCTGCATATGGGACAAGGCTGTCAAAATGATATTTGGGTGCCACGGTGCACGTTGAAATAAGTCCGGCACAAACCGTGATTAAAACATGGAGAAATAAATAAAATATACACGGCACAGGCAGTGATGGCCATGGCACACGCCATGTACACCTGATCAAAAGCTAAAGAACATGCAGGCTATACAAAATAGTCTAATTCATTCTGACCCCAAAATAGTAAAGTGACTGACAAAGTTATAAATAGAAGCAAGCACGAGCAAAATAGTTGATAAAACAGCCACAAATGGAATAAAAAGTAGCAAAGTAGTCAACCAACAAATTATTAAAAGTTTGAAATCACAACGATAATAGAAAATCTCAAGTTTCGTCCTCAGCCTCGTCATCATCACGAGAAATACCCTCGAAATCCCTGCTTGGCAAACCCATAGTGCTCGTCGGAGCGTAACTCACTTGACTAAGTAGACCGGCTCCTTGAAAGTCAGCCGCGTGAAGATTACTGAGCATCTCGATCGGCTCAGAAGAGGTAAAATCAGCAGCAGACATTCCCGAACTAGCACTAATGGTAGATAACACTACGGTACTCTCCAAACCCAAGGAAGCCAAGCCAAGATCTTGAGGGACTCCACAGAAAAGGTATACATGTCGGCCTTGAGAAAAAGTCTACGAATCTGCACTTGCGAATAATGATCCAGACACACCACCACTAGACGCGGGGAATGAAGAAGAGGGATAGGACTGGTGAGGGGTAAAGATGGGAACGGTAGGCAGCCAGTCAGGTAGGGTATAATCTTGCTCAGAATAGTGCGGTTGTGGGTTATTATACTGGGCAATGAGGGGGTTGAGGTTAGCCAAAAAAGCACGTTGGCCTCTCAGACCAATACGTAAATCAGTAGCGCGCCCGTTGACAGGACCTTTCAAAACCCAGAGTTAGGTTGGCTCTCATAGTAGCCTGGCTACCACGCAGGTAGGCTAACTTATAGTCCTGAAAGTCAAAATGGGAGGTCAGAGCGGGATCTTGGGTGGAAGGTCCAGGATGCGAGGGAAACTGACTAGAAGTTGAGGCGGCGAGGTGGGGTGGGAGTATCGAGACTAGGTGACTGAAGGAGGTGGTGATCGACAAGTTGGAGTCTTAGGAATGTTTGGTCCAATGACGACAGTGAGAGCGGAGACATCAACTTATCACTCGGTAGGGTGTGACTGATGAAAAGTGTGGAGGCGAGATATCGAGACTAGGAAAGGCATATTACCATCCTTCCTACCTTCGTTCGGGCAAAGACCGTGACTTTGAAATGGATGAGGCTCGCTTACATCGACCGGAATACCGCCCAAAATATAGAGGCGAGACAAGATTCCTCAAAAATAAAACTAGAAATGTGTCGAGAGGGAGACCCATTGTGGCTCAGAAAATGCTTAAGGGCTCGAATTTCCCTTGTTGTGTTACCAAAAGGGAATCGACCTTGAATCCACACAGCTGTAGGGTCGACCGTCTACTGAAATGCAAAAGCCCTAGCCCAGACATTTAGAGGGATCATCGAGTCCCCAGACATTGTTGTACTCAGTGTTTGCCGGAATGGCAAGGATACCGTCAAAATTATTTATGACCTGAGGAGAAAAAGGAACTACGGTAGTGTGAATTGTAACCGAACGGACCTCGTCTTCCTCACTAGGGGTAGTGACAGACAACATCGAATAAAACTCGGCGACCATAGTTTGATTAATGAGGTGAACACTTTGGCGCCAATGTACCCCAAAAGCGATCACTAATGATTTTAGTAAGGTTACCGGTGACATGGCCAAAGGAGATACCACGTTCTAGGAGTAAAGAACACTGACTGAAATACTTTGCAAAATTAGAACGGGCTGCAGCAGGGGCGGTTCTCTCAAAAAGAACATCATGCTCGGCTTGTGTTAAGCCTCGAGATTGAGGTGTAGGGACAAGTATAGTCTTACGCTTTTTGCTAGATGTATTTTTACGACTACGAGTAGGTTGGTCTGACATCTAAGGAGATAGTGGTGGCCCAACAATGCACAACAACAACAACAACAATTCATCCAAACAACAATCAAATCCCATCCTCCGGCTTATCATCGAAATGAAATAAATTAAAAGGGCGGAATTAAACCGAAAAACCGAGGAAATTGCTACCGTGTTGAAGAAGTTGTAGTCGCGGAATTTATGGTCTTTGAGTGGCGGAAATTACGATCTCGATCGCGGAGTTAATGGTGTTCGTCATTGATGCACCGAATTTCCCTCGTTGTAAGGATTTGAATCATTGATGTTGAGAGTGGATAATGAGAGAAAGCGGTGGTGGTTGTGTCGAGGAGGAGAAGAAAATAGGTGGTTTGGGGTTGAAATAAAAAAAAAAAATAGAAACCGAATAGGAAAGGAGTTGGGGAGATGAATTAGGTGTAATGGAGAGAGAGGAAAAAAACTATTCAGTTTTGAATCGGTTCCTCGGCGCGAGCCGAGACCTACCGGCATAAGCGAATTAAAATAAAAGATATTAAAATTATAAGGAAATCGGCGCAGACCGTGGTTAGTCACGACGCGCGCCGAGACTACTTATGCATTAAAACCACTTTAACTATTCACATACAGAGAGCAAAAACCAAATTTATACTACACTTGAGTTATACCATGAAACTACATAAACGAACATTCTTGACACAAAATAAGGGATTTTACGGGTTGCCTCCCGGTAGCGCTTTTATTTAACGTTGTTTGCTCGGCGAGATTATACGATAGAGTTAATGGAATTATACAGATTAATCGTGGGGAATACTACCAACTAATACCACTTAAACAAATAGCACATAAGCACATAAACCTACCAACGTTGATGCATAAGAGGTAAAATGCAAGATAGTACCCGGGGTTGCTAAGTTTATAGTTTATAGCTAGACTATGCCCTGTTATCAGTCAGATGAGGGGTCGGTGAGGAACAACACCTCCTCAGTTTGAGGGATTCCTTCCTTCTTAACAAATAATTTCACTTGGTGTCCATTGGCTAAAAACGTGGACTTCCCATCAGTGAGTTCCACTGCTCCTGATGCATATACTTTGATCACTTTAAATGGCCCTATCCACCTAGATTTCAATTTACCTGGAAACAACTTCAAACGTGAATTGTACAAAAGCACCCTGTCACCTACATGGAACTCACGACGAAATATCTTTTTATCATGAAAGGACTTCATGCATTCCTTGTAGATACGGGCATTTTCATAGGCATCTAAACAAAACTCCTCAAGTTCCATGAGTTGGAGCAATCGATGATCACCAACGGCCGTGGGATCAAAGTTAAGAAACTTGATAGCTGACGTGGCCTTTTCTAGTGCTAAAACCAGTCCTTAACCGACAGTGTATCGGGTCAAACTGTAGTGCTAGTATGGTGAGTCGAGTATCGTATCCTCGAGGAACTTTGTAATTCTTCTAAGTGTGGTTAAACACCAAAAGAGTCATTATTAACTCAATCTAAATCTCGAGTTTTATAGCACAGATAACTACTATTTTACTTAACATAAAATAAATGCGTAATTTAAAATTTATTCTAATATAATATATATAGATATATAAATATATATAGATATGCATAAGTTGCAAAATATATATATAGATATAAATACACAGATACAGATATATAATTAAAGAACTAGCCAAAGTTTATATAATTGATTTATACGATCTTTCAAAGTGAATGGAATGTGCTCGATCTTTAGGTTCAATTGAGTAAATGAAGCGGTGCACTCTCGAGGTTAACAATTCCTCCTCACATTAGCGTGTGAAATTGTCATATGTCCATTGTCATCGGTCCAAAGTCCACAAGCTATTACGGTTTTACGAGCGAGGTCGAAGTACGATTCTACCTTTGAATAAAAGGAGTCATTCCGTTCGTCAAGCGGTCAATTTTATTTAAAGGCTCCGGTTGTCAAGGCAGGCGATTCAACTTTCGGTTTAAGTTTCAATTAAAGCGATGATTTTAACATTATTATGATCTTGAGTACAAATTTTAATAAGATTCATCTTTTAGGACAAATCGCCCCGGGTAGAAGCGGGTTCCGTTGTCACGTTTTCACTCGGCCAATTTTACCCTCCGGTTTTCTATTAACGAGTTCATAACTTAATTACGAGGTGTCAATTCATAATTAGATTATGAATTCTTTCAAGTCAAACTTTATCAATAGAAAAGATTCAATTAACTCAATTTTATTCAATTTTACTTAGACAACATTCCTTTACCGAAAAGATCGAAATAAAGCGATTACATAACTTTGGCTAGTTATTAGATTTAGCCTACTAACATTATACGAAAATAGAAAGCAGACAAAACAAACATAAATACTTTAGAAATTTTACCCGATTACAACGATTGAATCGGAAAATTTGTATTCTTCCGGATGCTACAACAACTTCAACAACATTGATCTTCCGATAATTTCTCGAGCATTATAACGATACTACTTTATTTATGGCATAAGGCCTATATATATACATACTACTACTACTAAAAAGAGGTGAAGAAAATATATTTGGTACCCCTTTATGTGCCTACGCAATCTTGCTTCTATTTATAGGCGATTTTTCCCAAGCGGATCGATCCGAGAAAGGGCGGATCGATCCGGGAATAAAAATATTATCGGGATATCTCTGCGCAGGGCCACATGCTTGGTCTAATCATGATGTTTCCTCGGATCGATCCGAGGTAAATCGGATCGATCCGGATAGATTTTTTCCAATCTTAATCCGAAACTTGATAAAATCATAACTTAAGCTCTGGATCTCCAAATGACATAATTCAAGATGCGTTGGAAAGCTCTTGAGGAGATCTATAACTTCCATGAAGACTTCTTTTTCAGAAAATGCCTTTTTCTGGGCCATTTGTTCGTCGAAAATATAAACGATCTGACGTCACGAACCATTGATCCACTCGAACTTTAAATCTCGTGGCACTTCCTTTATTCCTTCAAAAGATATGTTTTACTCCACAAAATGTCGTCACTTTCGGGTCTTGGTTTACCTAAGGTCTGTAAAATACCAAAAATACCCACGTGAATCTGACACGACACTCCGGTTATTAACCCGGTACAAAATTTATAACTTTTTATCATTTTTACTAGATTTTTATAATATTTAGATTTATTCATAGCTATTAATATTTTATAAGATTATCTGTTATAATTACTTATATTTTATATAAAAATAGTCGATAACGTATATAAAACATCGTAATTTTATCATATAAATGTTATACATCGCCTACTCCCCACTTAGCTCTTTGATCGTCCTCGAGCAAAATAAGAGTAATATATAAAAATTACGATAAAAATAATATAAGTGGTAGATAAAATTTTAAATTAGTAAAATATCATTTCAATATTATAAACATATTAATTATATCTTTCTTAGAAATTAATAAGATAAAAAGTGTAGATAACTTTGATAAATTATTTATCAACTATTATTCAAATGAAATTTCACAAAATCTACTTAATAAATATAATTAAAATTCTAGAATTATTTTCCTATCTCAACTTATATGAAATATTTGGAATCAAAGACTAAGTCAAGTAATTGACAAGATAGCTAATACTTTTAGGATAGGACATTGGTTAATCGAAAAGATAGAAAAAGAAATCAAAAAGAGAAAGAGGCAAGTAAATGCGTACTTACACCTTCACGTTTGATCAAAAAAGCGATTTCGATTAATAATATCTCCTTTTCCAACTATTTTGATTTTTCTCTTCTTTTTCAATATTAAGAACTAAAAGCGTAAGTGTGTGTAGAAAATCAAATTTACAAGCATTGCTTCATCAAGATTGATCGGAGTAATACTCTTTCGATCTAAAATTACGAGTCCGGTTTCCTTAAACTCGTAATCATTCTTGAGATCTTATGATTCGAATTTTTATCGGGAGCTTTATACCTCATAGTGATATAGGGCGTTTTAGATAACACCCTCTTGCACTCAAATCATTGGAAGCTATTACCGATATCATCGATCAAAGATAAGGAAGATACTGGTATTCGATTAATTCTCTGTAAATATGGTGCTTCGTTCTTATATATATCTTTTTTTTTTCTTTTTTTCTTTTTAAAATTTACCTCAGCATACACCATCCTTAGCTTTTGTGCTATCATCTCCTTTCATAAGTACGTACAAACTCGTGGGATTTTTAGGAAATGTGGACCAAAATAAGCCAGAATGGTCGGTTATGATCAAAAATGGCTATTTCGAGTGAGGTCTTGATCACTCTAATCAAGGTTGAGGTAATTTTGTGGTGTCAAAATCTCATCATTCCTAATCCGATTCCATATTCATATTTAGTTTTACAAAGAAAATTATTCTAAAAATTCATTATAAATATAAGTATATTTGCTAAAATTTCATATGAAACTTACTTGATAATATTTATGTATAGTTACATATACTTAAAATCTTATAAAGATCTAAAATTGACATATATAATATACTTATAATATATCTAATTTACTTTACTTAATTAAAATCTATTCTTACCAATTTATATTGTTTTTATTCATACTAATTATATACTATCTAATTATTTTGTTCCAAGAAAAATTAAACTAAGTATTGAGCAATTAAGTATAAATTTATATAAGAAAATTTTAATTTTATTTACTAACTTACTTCCACTCCCCACTTACGAAATGACATCGTCCGATGTTGATGAGTAAATAAAAGTAGTTTGCAAATAAAATTAAAATTTTATATGATTGTGATTATTATTTATTATTTTTAGCAACCATATATTATTTTGATTAAAGAAAATGACATATATATTAAACACTATTACAAACTATAAATAAAAGTAACAAACAACAAAAACGATTAAACAACTAATTTAAACAACTATCAACTTAACAACATAACTTCTGGCGATTATCAAACCGTAGATGAACATCCGGGAGTATCCACGGAAGTAATCCTAAGCGAGAATCACGAGATGGAAAAATCTCGTCAAGTAGCAAACTCGAGCACGTGATTCGATTGGATACAAAGGTGAGAGATAACCAGGCAAATGGTAGCGGTCTTCCCCTATTACGCCTTTCTGCGCAAAATTAATTGCAGTCTTAAAAATCAAAACTCCCCGATCAATGTATGCTCCACGGTTAATGCATACACAAAGCGACATCTCATCATCCGTAACCCCATAAAAATCTCTAGTTGGATAGATCCGAGAATTAATGAAGCGTTTCCACGCCTTAAATGAGGGGTAAAGCGAGTTGAGGAATCATAGTTATGATCAAACAACGGAAATCTAATGAAAAGGCTTGCGAAGACGATTTACAACATTATACGCATCCCCAAGTTCCCAAAAGAAACTCGAAGTGTGGGTTTGATCAAAAGTACATGGTGGGATTTGATAGATTTGATTTATGATGGTGGTGAAAATGAAATAACGATTCCCCTAAGCGTAATAAGTTGAGGCGAGGCTACATGTCGTTATCTCGAGTGAGAGAGCGCAAAGAAATCTCTAACAATCGAAATGTTTATTCGACCTCCAGGAGTCTTATCAACTTTTTCCACCCATGCAACCTCGGATTAGATTACGTCCCCACCGATCAATTTTTTCGGTGTTTAAGCCTTTCTCCATCGAGAATAGGAGAGCAGACGAAATTTAGATGTCTCGGGATGTTAGTATGAAAGCAAGAGGCATGCCCCGGGAACCACACCATCAGCGTATGTGGTTCAAAACTATTAACCGAGGAGAGGATCGGTTAGACATTTACGATCTGAGAGACTAAAAATAGAAGGAAGGGAAGAATGAGCAAAGTTTATATTTGTTGCTCTTTCCTTTTATAGAAATATATCTATCAAGCAAAAGTAGAAAAGATCTCTCTTTTACGGCGTTTTGTACTTGCCGGATCGATCCGAGAAAGGGCGGATCGATCCGGCCTCTCGAACTAGTAATCTTTGTCGGTCGGTATACTCACATCGGATCGATCCGGTGAAAAGCCGGATCGATCCGAACATTCTTGTTCACGGATGAGTTGATTTTGCTTGAAAAATGCCTAGTTTTTCTAGGGGACAAGTTTTCTTCCTATTTTTGGTTCATTTTCATTTTATTATAACGATAAATTTTACTACGACGATCGTAATACCATAACATGCAATGAAAACATGAAAATCGTATTAAAATAAAATCCTTCCAAAATCAAAATAACTTAAAGTAAAATGTTTCAATGTCAAAAATCATAGAATGTTTAAAAATCACTCATCTTCATCACTCATTTCATTCGTGGCTTGAACTTGGCATAGCTTGAGAAGCGGGTCGATTCTTGGGATGGATCTTGAAAATAAGTTGACATCCGCACCGAACTATCTAGTCCCATCGAGCTCATCTCTCTCGTGATATCGGAAAAGTGCTTCCCCATCTCGTCGTGGTATGGTCAAATGATCCAGATCCAGTCCATTTCGATGTCGCGCTTTTGCCGTAGTACTGTCGAAAAATCCCTACACCACTAGTTTGAAACCCAAAGAATGTGGCATTTGTTGGAAATCGAGGTGGTGGCATTGGTGGAATGAAATCGGGCAAGGTATAAGGTGAGTCCGGCAATCGCGGAATATCCATCTCGGCATAGGCGAGGGTTACGTAGTATATTCATTTGATATATACCTCGCATGCCTTGTCGTAAATCTTGAGACCATAATCTATTCCTTTCCAAAAGCGACCATATTGGCATTAGCACGATGAACATCATAGGCCAAGGATTGGAACATATTGTAAGTGATGGTATTTGGAAGATGAGTTTGAGTTTGATTTGGATGAAGGAGGGACAAAGAGTGGATGGAGTAGGTCGAGGTCGTTGACGGTTAGGGTCCAAAAGTTTATTCTTCTGCGGCCTAAGTGGTAAACTAGGACCTATAAGTGTGTCATCCACCATCATCAAATTATCACTTGGGAGCTCGGGGACTCTATCGGCGACACAAGGAAGAAATAAAACACGGAAAAGGCATGTGATTGCACTGGTCAGCGATCGGGGCAAATTCCTTGGCGCTTCTACACATTACTCTGCCTATATCCACGGGTACATTATTAACTATAGCCCAAGCAATACACAAATCCTCTTTACCAAAAGATGTAAAATGTCGAGTAGGGTAAAAGAGTGTGACTAATAAAGCGTTTAATGGCTCTCATATCCCGGATACATTTCCCATAAGAAAACTGTTTTCATGCCCCAGGCATGATGGGATCTAACTCATTACAGGCTAGTGAAACAATATAATCAAAGTTTCTTTGGTTCATCCAAATTCCAAAGCGTATAATAATCCTCATTCTCCGGTATATCAGAATACCATAAATAGTATTTATAATGTGAAGAGTAAAAGCAGCCTTTGTCCTAGTTCTCGAGTTGTGAGGTTAACTCACCATCTTCCGTAGCATTGTGAGTTGCTACCAAAGAATAAAATTCAGCTACTAAGGTTGTGTTAATTTCTCCCGACCTTAAAGCGGCTAATTCCATCCAATGCCGCCTTTCAAAAATCTCCTTCACCTCCTTCCCAAATCCTTAAAATCCAAACCCTCTCGATTGCAACTAAACTTTGCCCAAATTTATTTTTCAATGCTTTCTTAGGCATTGCAGAGAAGCAGTTCTTTCAAAACTAAGCGCCAATTCTTCTTACATTAAAGGCCTAGTTTCTATAAGCTGGAATTTGGGTAGGGATATGCGGTTTGCGTTTTTTACTAGCTTTCGACGATTCGTCCATTCTACGATAATGACAAAATAACAAAACAACACAAAACAACACAAATGAGTTACACAAAATTTTGGAATTAAATAAAGACTTGCTTAAAAAACGAAATTAAGAAAATAAGTGACTACAATGTTACCTTACAAAGCTTAAAAAGGTTGAAATTTGGCCGGAAAAGATGGAAATTTCGCCGGAATAAAAGTTGAAGCTACCCTTGCAAATTACTTCAATAAAAATGAAAATTTTAAGAGAGGAGTGGAAAATGAGAAAAGTTTAGAGATTGGGGTATTTAATGGTGATGTTGTGTGATGATTTGAAGAAAAATTCGAATTGGGGGGAAGGGAGAGGGGCGTTTGTTTTTAGAAAAGTGGAAGAAGAAGAAGAAAGAGGGACCCGTCACTTTTTAGGTTTTTTAGGTACCGGATCGATCCAGGGGTTAGGTCGGATCGATCCGACCTTTTTTTTTTTTTTTTTTTTTTTTTTTTTTTTTTAACTTAAAAAATATTTTTGGTATGATAATCCTCAATTATATCATATAAATCATATATATGATAAAATAAGTTTTATCATAAAAATTTTTGAAGTCTTAAAATTAAAATAAACATAAACTTAATCTAATTCTACTCCCACCATTCTTAAATCTTCAAGATTTCTATAATAACGGTCCATTAACCTAATCTTAAGAAATGAGGCGTTCGAATTTTCTCTTTGATCTCCATCGGGATTTTCGGATAACCACCTAATCGTTCCTTCTTAACAACATTCAAACACTCATCCTGTGATTTGGTTGTGCTTTCCTACATTTCCCTTCATGCTCACTTTTTCCACACTTCACACCTTCTTAAAAACTTTGCCCCTTCTCTTTATCGAACTTCTCGATTTTCCATTACATAGTTCTTTCGATCGATCTCTCTCAACAATTGCTTGTTTTCTCCAAATCGAAGCTTCTATTTTAAACGCGACATCTTTATCCAAGCCTAATTTCAAAAGCAACATAAAAATTCCTATTCTATCTAAAAAGACATCCAGTTCTTTTAAATCTATCCGGTAAAAGAGCGAAACTACTTTAAACATAAATAAAACACATAAAAGTAGAGTAAAGATAGATAGCACTTTGGTATTGGTGAGTTTAACTCTCTCTTTTCGGTTTCTTGATTTCTCTGCTTTTTACTTTGTCGGAGGATCGGATTAGTAGCATTATTTCTTCTTTCGGTGCGGTTCCTTCTCATTCCACAAATAACTTTACTCTATGGCCATTGGCTATAAAAGTTGTATTTCCATCGATTAGTTCAACGACTCTCAGAGTTGTAAACTCGTTACTTTAAATGGACTGTCCATCTTGATTTAAGCTTTCGGAAATAACTTTAAGCGTGAATTGTACAAGAGCACTCGATCACCTACATGGAACTCACGACTATAGATTCTCTTATCGTGAAAGGATTTGCATGCGTTCCTTGTAGATTCGAAGCGTTTTCATAAGAATCGAGACGGAATTCTTCTAGTTACATCAATTGAAGCAATCTATGATCACCGGCTTGACCTTAGGATCGAAATTCAAAAATTTAATAGCCCAGAAGGCTCGGTGTTCTAACTCAACTAGGAGATGACAAGACTTGCCAAAAACTAACTTATAGGAGAACAACCAATTGGTGTTTTAAAAAGCGTTTCTATATGCCCATAATGCATCGTCTAGTTTAAGCGCCGATTTGTTCGATTTGAATCCACTTTGTCTTTTCTACAATTCTTTTGATTTCTCTATTAGACACCTCTACACGACCCTTTGGTTTGCGGATGATAGGGCGTTCCTAACTTATGCGTTACACCATATTTTTCAATTATCTTGGTAAATGGTTTATTACAAAAGTGTGAACCTCTATCACTAATGATAGCCCTTGGAATGCCATAACGTGTAAATATATTCTTTTAAGAAATCGTATGACAACTCTGGTATCATTAGTGGGAAGAGCTCAAATTTTTCTACCCATTTGAAACATAATCTACCATTACTTAGAATAAATCTTTTTCCAAAAGATATAGGAAATGGTCCCATGAAATCTATACCCCAAACATCAAATAACTCACATTCTAAAATAGGTTGCATAGGCATTTCATGTTTTTAGATACATTTCCCATTTTTGACAAGATTCACAAGATTTGACATACTTATAAGCATCTCTACATATAGCGTAGGCCAATAAAAACCACATTGTAAAACTTTAAAAGCGGTTTTCCAACCTCCATGATGACCTCTGCCTCACGATCATGACAAAATGATAAAATACTTAAAATTTCATTATCGGTACACACTTTACGATTATCCCATCCGAACATTTACGGAAAATGTCAGTTCCTCCCAGTAATAAAATTTTAAGTCATAAAAGAATTTCTTCTTCTGCTGCCAAGTCCAATGAGACGGAATATAATCACAGGTTAAGTAATTAATGATATCTCCAAACCAGGGTGACATTTCCTTAGAAGGAATTCTATTCTTTAATAACCTGCATGGTTGAAGGAGTATCTATTCTAAAAAGTTGTTCATCAGGAAATGAATCTTTAATTTCTATTCCCTTTTCTTCATCATTTTCCATTCTACTTAGATGATCTGCTACTACATTCTCACTTCCCTTTTTATCTTTAATTTCAATATCAAACTCAAGTAAGAGAATCCATCTAAGAAGGCGTGGTTTTCGCATCTTTCTTACTCATTAAATACTTCAAAAGTGAATAGTGCTGTATAAATTATTACCTTAGAACCAACAATATACGATCTAAACTTATCTAAGGCAAAAATTACATAGCAGTTCTTTTCTCGTAGTTGTATAGTTCGGTTGAGTTTGCATTTAACGTATGAGATGCATAGTAAATAGCTTTGAGAATTTTGTTATATCTTTGTCCTAAAAGCTGCTCCTACAATTTAAATCACTTGCATCACACATAATCTCAAGCGGCAAATTCCAATCTGGTGCTATTATCAACAGTGCGAAGAGTTAATCTCGCTTTTAAGGTGCGAAAAGCTTCTTTACATTTACTATCGAAGTTAAAAGGTACTTCCTTTTCAAGCAAATGACTTAGAGGCTTTGCTATCTTTGAAAAATCTGCAATAAATCTCTATAAAATCCTGCATGTCCAAGAAATCCTCTTAGAGTCCTTAGATTAGCTGGTGGTGGTAATTTTCAATTACTTCAACCTTAGCTTTATCAACTTCAATTCTATTTCGAGAGATTCGATGGCCTAGAACAATTCCTTCCGATACCATTAAATGACATTTTTCCCGATTTAAAATTAAATTGGTATCCTCGCATGGCGTTGTAACACTCTTTCTAAGTGCGATAAACATTTACCAAAAGAATCTCCGTAAACACTAAAGTCGTCCATAAAAATTTCCAAGAATTTCTCAACCATATCGGAAAATATAGCCATCATGCATCTTTGAAGCGTATTTGGAGCATTACATAAACCAAGCGGCATTCTTTTATACGCAAAAGTTCCATAAGGACAAGTGAAAGTAGTCTTCTCCTATCTCCTCCTTTGCAATGAAAATCGTAAATAACACTGAATAACCATCTAAGAAGCAAGTAATATTTATGACCACTTAACCGTTCCAACATTTGAACTATGAATGGAAGTGGATGATGATCTTTCTTAGTATGATCATTTAGTTTCCTAAAATCAATGCACATTCGATAACTGTAATTTCTCTTGTTGGAATCCATTCATTCCTATCATTTTCTTTCACTGTGAAACCTCCTTTCTTTGGTACCACTTGAGTTGGACTTACCCATTCACTATCTGATATGGGAAAAATTATTCCCATCTCTAATAGCTTAATGACCTCTTTCTTAACAATTAAGCGCAAATTTGGGTTGAGGCGGCGTTGCGGTTGAATACAAGGCTTAGCATCTTCCTTCGAATTATCTTATGACGCATAAATCTAGGGGCTAATACCTCGAATATCAAGAATCGTCCATCCAAAAGCTTTCTTATGCTTTTTCAACATTCTAAGTAATTGATCTTCTTGTTGCTCAGTTAAAGTTGATGAAATAATAATCGGTAATAGATTATCAGTTTCAAGAAAAGCATATTTCAGATTTAAAGGTAATGGTTTCAATTCCGAGGTTCTTTGGCGGATCTTTATTGACGATTTAAGAACGCTGGTCCTTCTAGTTCTAATTCCAAGTACTTATGCCATGGTGGTTTAAAGGTAAAACTTTACGTATCTAAAGAAAGAATTATCTCTTTCATTTCAATGTCTTCCTCATCTTCTTTATAGATGAGACAGAGTTAAGCATTCTTTAATCTGTCTTCAAAAGTTGGTAAGCGATTATCATGAGACGTAATGAATATCTTCATAAAAGAACATGATTACGATGATGCATGATTCATAGCTTTGAAAATATTGAAAGTAACCGTCTTCATTGACTCTTAAGATTAATTCTCCTTTTCGAACATCGATTAAAGTTCTTCCTGTAGCTAGAAATGGGCGACCTAGAATAAGAGTCTTTGAATAACCGTCTTCCATTTCCATAACTACAAAGTCTCTTTGGAAAATAGAATTTGTCTACTTTAACCAATATGTCCTTTATAATTCCTTTAGGGTACTTAATCGATCTATACGCCATTTGCAGAGTCATTTTGATCTTAGTAAGCTTTCCTATGCCTAACTTTCTATAATCCTCATAAGACATGAGATTTATACTCGCTCTAGATCACATAAGACCTTCTTAAACAGAAATCCTCCAATTTCACACGGAATGGTAAAACTACCGGGATCTTTCGAGTTTAGGTGGTAACTTATCTTCTGAATTGCGGAACATTCTTCATTTAGGCATATATTCTCATATTCCTCTAATTTTTCTTGTTTGTGAAATTTCTTTGAGAGAAATTTTCCATAGGCGAGTATATTAATCGAGCTTCAAAAGCAGGGATATTAACTTGAATATGACGAAAAGTGTCAAGAAGCGAGCATACTTCTTATCGCTTTTGCCTTTTTGATTTGATCTTTAGGAGGGTAAGGTAAAGATTCTAGATCTATGACCTTTGGCTCCTTTGTCGTTTCTCTTTTCCTTTTTCCTTAAACCTTTGAGTATTAATCGGTCGCCATGTTTGAGTTCTTGAATTCTTTCTTTTAAATTGTTCCACTGAATCAATCTCTACTTGATTCCTTCATTTCTTCCTGTTTTTCATCCTTGTTTTCATTATCTTCCATTCTAATGTGTTCCTTAAATAAAGTCCTTAAATCTTTATCCATGGGATCTTTCGAGAATCCTTGGGATTTTTACCCAATTTTCCTTTCACTTTCGGGTTCGAACTTTTATTTCTTTTCAAGAAATTGTCTATAATTTATTCTTCCTCATACAGTAAATTCAAGTTAGTCTTTAGTTTTATCATTCTTACCATCTAAGTCATCTTCTACTTCATTATTCCCAAAGTTTTCAACTCTATTACTTCCACTTGAGCTTCCTACTTTCGTAACTACAACATTTACCTCTCTTGGGTTCCTTTCGGTGTTACTTGGTAATCCTCCTAGGGGGTCTCTTTGTTATTACGTTCACCTTCCCTACTCAAATGATCTTCCATATTCCTTAA